>CM066037.1:384534027-384828702 GCA_033557465.1 Ichthyophis bannanicus | reverse complement strand
ATCCTGATGACAGCGCTTTGTAGCCAGCCCTCCCTTCTGGGACAGTGCACACTGGCTATGCCTGGGCAGTATGGTAACGGACACAGACCATACCCCAGAGCCATGGCCCCAAAGAAGCCGGTTACAGACACGATGGGGGAACCAGACCTTGACTGCACCGTAAGCGGCCACAAGGTGGCCTGTGGGCAGCGACAGGGGAACCGCCAGGGCTGTTTGCGGCGCATGGTGCTGTTTCCCCAGAAGCCAATACAGAGGCCCATCCCAATGTTTGCGGTGCAGCGTACATGCCCACCTCTTTAAAAAAACAAAAAACTAGCGCCGACCTGTTGTTTTTTGGGCCCCGAACATGTCGCGTCCCCTAGCCACAGCGGAGGGCGGCTAGGGCAACCCGGGGACATGGCTGCCACCACCGCCACGTCCGGTGCCGGTTCTGGGCCCTGGACTGATTTGCGCCACCTCTGTTTTGGGCCCACCCACTCTTGGGCTGCCATCCCACATGGCAGGGTTAGGACATGGTGTGGGTTCACCCTAGGACATTCGGTACGGCAAAACATGTTTTCAATGCTCACAGGACCTTCCCCAGTCAACAATTCGTGCCTCGCCTCAGGCACAGGGAGCACCTCTGGTCCCGTGCGGCGACGGAGGGATTCGGGACTCTGCACAGACCTCAAGGGGGGACGTGCAGGGGACGTTTTCAACCCTTCCCCTGATTTGTTTTTCTTGGTGTCGCGGTCCAACATAGCACCTAGGGATGGAGCGCTTTAAAACATACACGCAATGTTACTGATTGGGGGACCATCAAGGCAGGCCCCAGACACAGGGCGCTGCCAATACCATAAAGGGTGTTCTGCTGCGATCACAGGAGCAGTGACCAGCTGACGTGTGCATAACATGCTGCACTGGGGACCAGCATTTTGTGAGATGCAGCAGGGCAGCATGCATGCTCTGTGGGCTGGTCCCATATGCTTCTCCCTTGGCTGCTGGGGAGCGGGCACACACACACTGCAACAGGGTGCACAACAATAACAGGTGGCAGCTACCCCCAGTTTGTTGCTGGTGATGAGCTGTCCACAGTGCCACCTGCATGCATGGCTGAGGGTCAGGGCATGTGTGCAGTGACACCTATGTGCATTTGGCATGGTAAGCTGAGCGCACCTGTCCATTCCCCTGTGGCCCCCTGACTGACATGGGGCAGCCCTACCAGGTTTGGTCTGACAATCATTATGTCCATGCTTCCCCCAAGGCCCTGTATGTGTTATGTCTCGGACAGTTTTGGGCGACATTATCTGCACATGTTATCCAACCCACATTCACTGGCAAATTGTTGTCCCAGCACACATGTGTGATGTCACCATACATGTGACGTTTTGTGTGTGGCCCTATGCACCATAACAGGGGCCACGTCCATGACATATGACATTGTCCAAGCCCATGTATGGCAATGTCTGTCACACTACAGGTGCTGTGGGACCTGTGTGCCGTGGGGTGATGGTAGGTACGCCTGTAAATATTGGCCACTACTGCACACAGCATACTGCCCTTGGTGGACTGTGCATCTGTCACATCTGGGCCCTATCTGATGTTGTTATGTGCCTCTGACCTGTGCCCCTGATGGTTATGGGAGTTGTGCCTGCAAACACTACGTGCCAGGGGCCATTCATGCATATGTGCTTGGGCCACCAGGGGCACATGTGTGTGTTTGAGGGTGTGGTGTGCAACCTGGACAGGTGCATGCATCCGTGGACCGGCATCTGTATTGGTCATCTGCAAACAGGTGTGTGCTCCCTGAGGTATGCACAGATGTGTGACCTGACTCTGCATTCTTAGCTGGGGACAGGTCTCTGTTGCGGCCCTTCGGGACTCGAACTCATAGCTCATGTGGGTTTAATGTCTCCTTTGTGCACATCCACATGTATCTTATCCAACTTGGTACATCTACGGTGTGTGTGGCATGCTGTGGACCACAATGGCCCTGTGAGAAATGTGCGACCTACCCACCATAGCCTAGGCACAATATAGCTCCCCATACCCTCCATTACAGTCAGCCCTTGTCTCCACGGGTCATGTGCGTCATACTGCGCCTCAGCAGTGATATCCAACATAGCACCAGGGTGACTCCCGGAGACCCATACACAGGTATCAGGACTCCTGGGGATAGGGGGAATGATTCAAACAACATTAGCACACATCCCTATCCCCAGGGTGACAGAGAGCCCACTTTGATGGCCTCTCTGGACTACTGTGGATAGGTAGGATGACTGCAACAACAATAGCACACACACCAAATCCCCAGGGTGACAGAGAGCCCACTATGATGGCCTCTCTGGACTCCTGGGTATAGGGAGGATGCCTTCAACAACATTAGCACACACACCATATCCCCAGCGGTGACAGAGAGCCCACTTTGATGGCCTACTCTGGACTCCTGGGGATAGGGAGGATGCCTTCAACAACATTAGCACACACCATATCCCCAGGGTGACAGAGAGTCCACTTTGATGGCCTCTCTTGACTCCTGGGATAGGGAGGATGCCTTAAACAACATTAGCACACACACCATGTACCCAGGGTGATGGAGAGCCCACTTTGATGGCCTCTCTGGACTCCTGGGGATAGGGAGGATGTCTGCAACTGCTCAGGCCCACACACCATATCCCCAGGGTGACAGAGAGCCCACATTGATGGCCTCTCTGGACTCCTGGGGATAGGGAGGATGTCTGCAACAACATTAGCACACACACCATATCCCCAGGGTGACAGAGAGCCCACTTTGATGGCCTCTCTGGACTCCTGGGGATAGGGAGGATGACTGCAACAACATTAGCACACACACCATATCCCCAGGGTGACAGAGAGCCCACTTTGATGGCCTCTCTGGACTCCTGGGGATTGGGAGGTTGACCTCAAAAACTTTATCACACACCATATCCCCAGGGTGACAGAGAGCCCACTTTGATGGCCTCTCTGGACTCCTGGGGATAGGGAGGATGCCTTTCAACAACATTAGCACACACACCATATCCCCAGGGTGACAGAGAGCCCACTTTGATGGCCTCTCTGTACTCCTGGGGATAGGGAGGATGCCTTCAACAACATTAGCACACACCATATCCCCAGGGTGACAGAGAGCCCACTTTGAATGGCCTCTCTGGACTCCTGGGGATAGGGAGGATGCCTTAAACAACATTAGCACACACACCATTTCCACAGGGTGACGGAGAGCCCACTTTGATGGCCTTTCTGGACTCCTGGGGATAGGGAGGATGTCTGCAACTTCTCAGGCCCACACACCATATCCCCAGGGTGACAGAGAGCCCACATTGATGGCCTCTCTGGACTCCTGGGGATAGGGAGGATGTCTGCAACAACATTAGCACACACACCATATCCCCAGGGTGACAGAGAGCCCACTTTGATGGCCCTCTCTGGACTCCTGGGGATAGGGAGGATGTCTGCAACAACATTAGCACACACACATATCCCCAGGGTGACAGAGAGCCCACTTTGATGGCCTCTCTGGACTCCTGGGGATAGGGAGGATGCCTTAAACAACATTAGCACACACACCATGTCCCCAGGGTGACGGAGAGCCCACTTTGATGGCCTCTCTGGACTCCTGGGGATAGGGAGGATGTCTGCAACTGCTCAGGCCACACCACCATATCCCCAGGGTGACAGAGAGCCCACTTTGATGGCCTCTCTGGACTCCTGGGGATAGGAGGATGTCTGCAACTGCTCAGCCCACACACCATATCCCCAGGGTGACAGAGAGCCCATTTTGATGGCCTCTCTGGACTCCTGGGGATAGGGAGGATGCCCTCAACACACATTAGCACACACACCATATCCCCAGGGTGACAGAGAGCCCACTTTGATGGCCTCTCTGGACTCCTGGGATAGGGAGGATGCCTTCAACAAACATTAGCACACACACCCCCAGGGTGACAGAGAGCCCACTTTGATGGCCTCTCTGGACTCCTGGGGATAGGGAGGATGGCTTCAACACCAGTAGCACACACACCCACACCCCAGGGTGACGGAGAGCCCACTGTGATGGCCTCTCTGGACTCCTGGGGATAGGGAGGATGTCTGCAACAACTGCTCAGGCCACACACCATTTCCCCAGGGTGACCGAGAGCCCACTTTGATGGCCTCTCTGGACTCCTGGGATAGGGAGGATGTCTGCAACTGCCCCACACACCATATCCCCAGGGTGACAGAGAGCCCACATGATGGCCTCTCTGGACTCCTGGGGATAGGGAGGATGTCTGCAACAACATTAGCACACACACCATATCCCCAGGGTGACAGAGAGCCTACTTTGATGGCCTCTCTGGACTCCTGGGGATAGGGAGGATGTCTGCAACAACATTAGCCACACACACCATATCCCCAGGGTGACAGAGAGCCCACTTTGATGGCCTCCTCTGGACTCCTGGTGATAGGGAGGATGACTTAAACAACATTAGCACACACACCATATCCCCAGGGTGACGGAGAGCCCACTTTGATGGCCTCTCTGGACTCCTGGGGATAGGGAGGATGTCTGCAACAACTTCAGGCCCACACACCATATCCCCAGGGTGACAGAGAGCCCACTTTGATGGCTTCTCTGGACTCCCTGGGGATAGGGAGGATGACTGCAACTGCTCACGCCCACACACCATATCCCCAGGGTGACAGAGAGCCCACTTTGATGGCCTCTCTGGACTCCTGGGGATAGGGAGGATGCCTTAAACAACATTAGCACACACACCATGTCCCCAGGGTGACGGAGAGCCCACTTTGATGGCCTCTCTGGACTCCTGGGATAGGGAGGATGTCTTCAACAACATTAGCCCACACACCATATCCCCAGGGTGACAGAGAGCCCACTTTGATGGCCTCTCTGGACTCCTGGGGATAGGGAGGATGCCTTAAACAACATTAGCACACACACCATGTCCCCAGGGTGACAGAGAGCCCACTTTGATGGCCTCTCTGGACTCCTGGGGATAGGGAGGATGTCTGCAACTGCTCAGGCCCACACACCATATCCCCAGGGTGACAGAGAGCCCACTTTGATGGCCTCTCTGGACTCCTGGGGATAGGGAGGATGTCTGCAACAACATTAGCACACACACCATATCCCCAGGGTGACAGAGAGCCCACTTTGATGGCCTCTCTGGACTCCTGGGGATAGGGAGGATGCCTTAAACAACATTAGCACACACACCATGTCCCCAGGGTGACGGAGAGCCCACTTTGATGGCCTCTCTGGACTCCTGGGGATAGGGAGGATGTCTGCAACATCACTCGCCCACACACCATATCCCCAGGGTGACAGAGAGCCCACTTTGATGGCCTCTCTGGACTCCTGGGGATAGGGAGGATGTCTGCAACTGCTCAGGCCCACACACCATATCCCCAGGGTGACAGAGAGCCCACTTTGATGGCCTCTCTGGACTCCTGGGGATAGGGAGGATGCCTTAAACAACATTAGCACACACACCATGTCCCCAGGGTGACGGAGAGCCCACTTTGATGGCCTCTCTGGACTCCTGGGGATAGGGAGGATGTCTGCAACAACATTAGCACACACACCATATCCCAGGGGTGACAGAGGGCCCACTTTGATGGCCTCTCTGGACTCCTGGGGATAGGGAGGATGTCTGCAACAACATTAGCACACACACCATCTCCCCAGGGTGACGGAGAGCCCACTTTGATGGCCTCTCTGGACTCCTGGGGATAGGGAGGATGACTTCAACAACAATCGCCCACACACCATCTCCCCAGGGTGACAGAGAGCCCACTTTGATGACCTCTCTGGACTCCTGGGGATAGGGAGGATGTCTGCAACAACATTAGCACACACACCATATCCCCAGGGTGACAGAGAGCCCACTTTGATGGCCTCTCTGGACTCCGTGGGATAGGGAGGATGCCTTCAACAACATTAGCACACACACCATATCCCCAGGGTGACAGAGAGCCCACTTTGATGGCCTCTCTGGACTCCTGGGGATAGGGAGGATGCCTTAAACAACATTAGCACACACACCATGTCCCCAGGGTGACGGAGAGCCCACTTTGATGGCCTCTCTGGACTCCTGGGGATAGGGAGGATATCTGCAACAACATTAGCACACACACCATATCCCCAGGGTGACAGAGAGCCCACTTTGATGGCCTCTCTGGACTCCTGGGGATAGGGAGGATGCCTTAAACAACATTAGCACACACACCATGTCCCCAGGGTGACGGAGAGCCCACTTTGATGGCCTCTCTGGACTCCTGGGGATAGGGAGGATGTCTGCAACTGCTCAGGCCCACACACCATATCCCCAGGGTGACAGAGAGCCCACTTTGATGGCCTCTCTGGACTCCTGGGGATAGGGAGGATGTCTGCAACAACATTAGCACACACACCATATCCCCAGGGTGACAGAGAGCCCACTTTTATGGCCTCTCTGGACTCCTGCGGATAGGGAGGATGTCTGCAACAACATTAGCACACACACCATATCCCCAGGGTGACAGAGAGCCCACTTTGATGGCCTCTCTGGACTCCTGGAGATAGGGAGGATGCCTTCAACAACATTAGCACACACACCATATCCCCAGGGTGACAGAGAGCCCACTTTGATGGCCTCTCTGGACTCCTGCAGATAGGGAGGATGCCTTCAACAACATTAGCACACACACACCATATCCCCAGGGTGACAGAGAGCCCACTTTGATGGCCTCTCTGGACTCCTGGGGATAGGGAGGATGCCTTCAACAACATTAGCACACACACCATGTCCCCAGGGTGACGGAGAGCCCACTTTGATGGCCTCTCTGGACTCCTGGGGATAGGGAGGATGTCTGCAACAACATTAGCACACACACCATATCCCCAGGGTGACAGAGAGCCCACTTTGATGGCCTCTCTGGACTCCTGGGGATAGGGAGGATGCCTTAAACAACATTAGCACACACACCATGTCCCCAGGGTGACGGAGAGCCCACTTTGATGGCCTCTCTGGACTCCTGGGGATAGGGAGGATGTCTGCAACTGCTCAGGCCCACACACCATATCCCAAGGGTGACAGAGAGCCCACTTTGATGACCTCTCTGGACTCCTGGGGATAGGGAGGATGTCTGCAACAACATTAGCACACACACCATATCCCCAGGGTGACAGAGAGCCCACTTTGATGGCCTCTCTGGACTCCTGCGGATAGGGAGGATGTCTGCAACAACATTAGCACACACACCATATCCCCAGGGTGACAGAGAGCCCACTTTGATGGCCTCTCTGGACTCCTGGGGATAGGGAGGATGCCTTCAACAACATTAGCACACACACACCATATCCCCAGGGTGACAGAGAGCCCACTTTGATGGCCTCTCTGGACTCCTGGGGATAGGGAGGATGCCTTCAACAACATTAGCACACACCATATCCCCAGGGTGACAGAGAGCCCACTTTGATGGCCTCTCTGGACTCCTGGGGATAGGGAGGATGCCTTAAACAACATTAGCACACACACCATGTCCCCAGGGTGACGGAGAGCCCACTTTGATGGCCTCTCTGGACTCCTGGGGATAGGGAGGATATCTGCAACAACATTAGCACACACACCATATCCCCAGGGTGACAGAGAGCCCACTTTGATGGCCTCTCTGGACTCCTGGGGATAGGGAGGATGCCTTAAACAACATTAGCACACACACCATGTCCCCAGGGTGACGGAGAGCCCACTTTGATGGCCTCTCTGGACTCCTGGGGATAGGGAGGATGTCTGCAACTGCTCAGGCCCACACACCATATCCCCAGGGTGACAGAGAGCCCACTTTGATGGCCTCTCTGGACTCCTGGGGATAGGGAGGATGTCTGCAACAACATTAGCACACACACCATATCCCCAGGGTGACAGAGAGCCCACTTTTATGGCCTCTCTGGACTCCTGCGGATAGGGAGGATGTCTGCAACAACATTAGCACACACACCATATCCCCAGGGTGACAGAGAGCCCACTTTGATGGCCTCTCTGGACTCCTGGGGATAGGGAGGATGCCTTCAACAACATTAGCACACACACCATATCCCCAGGGTGACAGAGAGCCCACTTTGATGGCCTCTCTGGACTCCTGCAGATAGGGAGGATGCCTTCAACAACATTAGCACACACACCATATCCCCAGGGTGACAGAGAGCCCACTTTGATGGCCTCTCTGGACTCCTGGGGATAGGGAGGATGCCTTCAACAACATTAGCACACACACCATGTCCCCAGGGTGACGGAGAGCCCACTTTGATGGCCTCTCTGGACTCCTGGGGATAGGGAGGATGTCTGCAACAACATTAGCACACACACCATATCCCCAGGGTGACAGAGAGCCCACTTTGATGGCCTCTCTGGACTCCTGGGGATAGGGAGGATGCCCTCAACAACATTAGCACACACACCATGTCCCCAGGGTGACAGAGAGCCCACTTTGATGGCCTCTCTGGACTCCTGGGGATAGGGAGGATGTCTGCAACTGCTCAGGCCCACACACCATATCCCCAGGGTGACAGAGAGCCCACTTTGATGGCCTCTCTGGCTCCTGCGGATAGGGAGGATGCCTTCAACAACATTAGCACACACACCATATCCCCAGGGTGACAGAGAGCCCACTTTGATGGCCTCTCTGGACTCCTGGGGATAGGGAGGATGTCTGCAACTGCTCAGGCCCACACAACATATCCCCAGGGTGACAGAGAGCCCACTTTGATGGCCTCTCTGGACTCCTGGGGATAGGGAGGATGTCTGCAACAACATTAGCACACACACCATATCCCCAGGGTGACAGAGAGCCCACTTTGATGGCCTCTCTGGACTCCTGGGGATAGGGAGGATGTCTGCAACTGCTCAGGCCCACACACCATATCCCCAGGGTGACAGAGAGCCCACTTTGATGGCCTCTCTGGCCACCTAGGGGTAAGGTGGATATCTGGGACTGTTTAGGGCCACACAACCATATCGACAGTGTGACTGACCTTCCATTTGTGCCACGTTTTGACACCCCTGGTGGTGGACAACATGCCTTTCCCTGCACCTGCAGATCACACCATAGCTGCATGATATTTGGGGGGTCTGCCTAGGCAGGTGTCAGAGCTAGCAGTATTCCAGTTTGTTGTAGCATCTCAACAACAGCAGCAGCAGCAGCAGCTGCCATGTCACCAGGCTGCCATCAGCACCTCTGTGACGATACCCCTCGCCACATGGGTACAGGGCAAACCACTCAGATGTGCTACAGACAATCTGGGATGTGGGCTCACCCACTACACATCACTGAGACATACCAGTTCAACAAAGCAGCATGGACAGCTGCACTACCCACTGCCTGTGTAACTGTATGTACAGTCCTTTCCACAGACACTTACCTCCCGTCTGACCTGTGCCACATGATTGTAGCGCCGTTGGACCCATTCCCAGGCCCTGCGGACACCTTTGCGGTCTGGGTAGCCGGGGGGCCCACAAAACAACCTATGCTGCCGTGGTCCAATGAGCCGGGCCAGGTGGCAGAGCTCCCGATGCGTAAATGCTGGCTTTCTTTCTCTGGGCGCAATTTTGCAGGATGACCACATAACCGCACGCACGCTCCGTGAAGCACGCGCATGCGCCACGAAACGCGCGCAGCAGCGAGAGACGTCACATGCAATTGCACCAGGGAAAACAACCGATATGTGCGCCAGCCGTTACGCGCCCGTGCGTCGCGCCGTAGCACGCAGCCCTAACGCAAAGATGCGCAACCAACGTGCATATGTACTGCTGTGTCACAAGGTTTGTACCACATACACAGCTTTTTCTGACGTCGCCTGTTTACACCCATGGGTCCCGAACCTGTCACTCGTATCTCACTGTTCCCTAGGGCTTGGTATGATATGCTGTGCTATGCCTTTCACATAGCAGTGATTGCCAGGAAAGTTACACTAGAGGTCCTGGCAGCCCATCAGTGTGAGGTGTGAATCACCCTGTGGATAAGATCTGTGTGCTGATGTTGCTGGCAGCTTCCTCCCTACCCCCAGGAGTCCAGAGAGGCCATCAAAGTGGGCTCTCTGTCACCCTGGGGATATGGTGTGTGGGCCTGAGCAGTTGCAGACATCCTCCCTATCCCCAGGAGTCCAGAGAGGCCATCAAAGTGGGCTCTCTGTCACCCTGGGGATATGGTGTGTGGGCCTGAGCAGTTGCAGACATCCTCCCTATCCCCAGGAGTCCAGAGAGGCCATCAAAGTGGGCTCTCTGTCACCCTGGGGATATGGTGTGTGGGCCTGAGCAGTTGCAGACATCCTCCCTATCCCCAGGAGTCCAGAGAGGCCATCAAAGTGGGCTCTCTGTCACCCTGGGGATATGGTGTGTGGGCCTGAGCAGTTGCAGACATCCTCCCTATCCCCAGGAGTCCAGAGAGGCCATCAAAGTGGGCTCTCTGTCACCCTGGGGATATGGTGTGTGGGTCTGAGCAGTTGCAGACATCCTCCCTATCCCCAGGAGTCCAGAGAGGCCATCAAAGTGGGCTCTCTGTCACCCTGGGGATATGGTGTGGGCCTGAGCAGTTGCAGACATCCTCCCTATCCCCAGGAGTCCAGAGAGGCCATCAAAGTGGGCTCTCTGTCACCCTGGGGATATGGTGTGTGGGCCTGAGCAGTTGCAGACATCCTCCCTGTCCGCAGGAGTCCAGAGAGGCCATCAAAGTGGGCTCTCTGTCACCCTGGGGATATGGTGTGTGGGCCTGAGCAGTTGCAGACATCCTCCCTATCCCCAGGAGTCCAGAGAGGCCATCAAAGTGGGCTCTCCGTCACCCTGGGGACATGGTGTGTGTGCTAATGTTGTTTAAGGCATCCTCCCTATCCCCAGGAGTCCAGAGAGGCCATCAAAGTGGGCTCTCTGTCACCCTGGGGATATGGTGTGTGTGCTAATGTTGTTGCAGACATCCTCCCTATCCCCAGGAGTCCAGAGAGGCCATCAAAGTGGGCTCTCTGTCACCCTGGGGATATGGTGTGTGTGCTAATGTTGTTGCAGACATCCTCCCTATCCCCAGGAGTCCAGAGAGGCCATCAATGTGGGCTCTCTGTCACCCTGGGGATATGGTGTGTGGGCCTGAGCAGTTGCAGACATCCTCCCTATCCCCAGGAGTCCAGAGAGGCCATCAATGTGGGCTCTCTGTCACCCTGGGGATATGGTGTGTGGGCCTGAGCAGTTGCAGACATTCTCCCTATCCCCAGGAGTCCAGAGAGGCCATCAAAGTGGTCTCTCTGTCACCCTGGGGATATGGTGTGTGGGCCTGAGCAGTTGCAGACATCCTCCCTATCCCCAGGAGTCCAGAGAGGCCATCAAAGTGGGCTCTCTGTCACCCTGGGGATATGGTGTGTGGGCCTGAGCAGTTGCAGACATCCTCCCTATCCCCAGGAGTCCAGAGAGGCCATCAAAGTGGGCTCTCTGTCACCCTGGGGATATGGTGTGTGGGCCTGAGCAGTTGCAGACATCCTCCCTATCCCCAGGAGTCCAGAGAGGCCATAAAAGTGGGCTCTCTGTCACCCTGGGGATATGGTGTGTGGGCCTGAGCAGTTGCAGACATCCTCCCTATCCCCAGGAGTCCAGAGAGGCCATCAAAGTGGGCTCTCTGTCACCCTGGGGACATGGTGTGTGTGCTAATGTTGTTGAAGGTATCCTCCCTATCCCCAGGAGTCCAGAGTGGCCATCAAAGTGGGCTCTCTGTCACCCTGGGGATATGGTGTGTGTGCTAATGTTGTTGCAGACATCCTCCCTATCCCCAGGAGTCCAGAGAGGCCATCAAAGTGGGCTCTCTGTCACCCTGAGGATATGGTTTGTGGCCCACTGTTGTGGAAAACGTCCTCCCTATCACCTATTTTTATGCGAGAGGACACACTCTGACTATGCTGTAACCTACAATGCCACATCAGGCGCCCTATGGGCCAGTCCAGTGGAGATATTATGAGGTGCACTGTCCACCACAGCACCTTATGATGTTCCATTTAGGGCATGTGTCTCACACCTGACCTGGAGGGCCGAGATCCTGGCAGGTCTTTGGGATATCCCTAATGAATATGCATGAGATATATATTTGCATTGCAAATATCCTCCCAACCTGACTGATTTGTGGCCCACAGGTACTGGATTGGGAGACCCCTGCCTTAGAACTCTGTCATTTATGATTGTGAGCGCGTAAGGTACATATATCGTGGACATCAGAAAGGTAGATTGACTTTGTCACAGTCCTCCTCACTTCTCACCACCACCATAATGTTGCCTATTAGATAACTTTTGTGGTGGTGTTGAGAATCAAGGAGCAATGTGACCGATTCTGCTGAGCCTTATGAGGTCTAGGACATCTGTACCTTGTGCACTCACGATCTTAGATGACAGAGATCTGAGGCAGGGGTCTCCCAATCCAGTACTGGCGGGCCACAAACCAATCAGGTTGGAAGGATATCTGTCATGCATATATATCTCATGCATATTCATTCGTGAGATCCCAGAAACCTGCCAGGGTTGTGGCCCTCCAGGACAGGTTTGAGACCCTAGTTTAAAGTGGACGTTACTGAGCTTTTGTGGCACCTTCAGTCTACAGCACTTAGGGTGTGGTTGCTGGCAGTACAGGTTTACATCACAAAGGAACAAGACACAGACAACCATATCAGATTACCCCACTGTGGTATCACACCCATGATCTTGGCCTTCACACATGGTGAGGTCACCAGTGGGCTACATCTCCATAGCTGCTGACAAACCCCTCACTGGCTACAGTATGGGTACAACCCACCACACTACCTGTCTGCTGTGGTTACCAGGATAGGGTTAAACCACACATACCCATGATGCACTCCACATGCAAATCAGCCGTCCACAGGTACAAACAGGTTGTGGTATGCACCCCCAATCCACCTCAGCCTCGTAGGGGTGATGAGCGTGTATGTTACTGGCACAGAGTGGGTACTGACCTTCACATTGCGCGTGTCCTGTGCTCACCCTGAGGATGAGGTGGGCCAAACAACACCATGTCCACAGCCCCGGGCTTTGCTGATTTGGCCTATGGTGTGCCTCACCATCAGTGCTAGTGTGTGATGGATAGGTGTTGTAGTTGCACTGCCAAATACACCTGGGTATATCTCATATTTCTCATTCACATTTTGCCCCTCAACACCCAGACCAGGTACATCCTGTGTGCATGTCATGGCCACATGTGTTACGTGACCCGGGGTGTTTGGAAGGCAGGCAGGCTGGTTGTACCCATTGCAAATGTATGCGATACCACCGAAACTGCCTTGTGGAGCTCACGGTCACACACCAGCAGATCCACATTCCCCATCACAGCAATGGTGCTGGGGGGGGGCGGGCGGCTATCAACCTAGGCCCAGCTAGGGACAGACAATATACAGGGCAGTTTAATAAACTGTGTACACATCCATATGGTGAGAGCAGACAGACAGGGGGCATGGAAAACTGCTCAGCTGCCCACTACCACTGTCTGACACTCTCCAGCAGCAAGCACAGTGATTCTGCAGCTGCTGCACCCTGCAAGGTGTTCCAGCCTTCAACAAACTAACTGCAAGCACTCTGCTAGCTAGTCCATGGTGCATATTGCTGGAGAACATGTGTGCACCCAACACTGGGATCTCAGCACACACACCAAGCAAATAGGTAGGTGATTGGCCACCAAAAGGCAACCCATTGATATCATTGGAGAGGGATGCTGTGCACACTGTGGGAGACCTAGCCATGCCATGATGACTGCTCAGTCAGGGTGAGAGTGATCCCCAAGGTGGGCATGTCTGGGCCACCGTGTACGTGCAGCTGATGGACGCACACTACAATGTCCCAGCCATTGCCCTATGCCCTGTGCTCATGCATCATGCCCAGAGCACTCTTTTGGATCTATACCCACAGTTCCTTGCTCCTCATTATGCACATTGGCAAGCTAACACTGGACACAGTGCAAACAGTGTGGGCTGAGTAAGGTGTTGCAACCAGCCCACACTCGAGGGACAGACACACACTCCCATACCTATGCCATCATTGTGCTACTATAGATAGTTTCTGCAGTCCAGGCCAACTCAACAGTCCTGGACACAGCACAGGCATGGTTATGGTGTGCAATACTGTTGGAGTCACTCCACAGGGTGGTGAACAGTGTCAGACACCATACCTTGGACACACTCCGCAGACATCACACATATTGGTAGGATACATCTAAATGAGCATGTTGTGCTTAACATACTAGTTGCTATCTGCCAGTGCGCAAGGCAACATTTTGATATATGTGTACTGCGGTCCCAGGTTTAGGGTGGTATAGCTAAGGTGTGCATGTACTAGCATTGTGAGATGTACACAAGGGCCAATATCCTGCCTGTCCATGAGGCTTCTTTTCATGGAGCTTGTGGGTGTGTTTCCTCCTGCACCTGTGGGCCACTGCCCTGGGGAAGACATCCCCAACTCCAGTCCTAGTGGGCCATACACTGTTCCTGTCGTCCTGCTGTTCCTCATGGATATGCATGAGCTAAATCTGCATTCCATGGGGGCGGTGCATGGATATGGGGCACAGGGATCCTTATCGAACACAGCATAAGATGTAACTGATTTGTGGCCCTCCGGGACTGCATTTGTGAGACTCTTGCTCTAGGTAATACCCCTGGTCATGGTGTCTGTGCTTGGTGGTGTAAATGATAGGTGTATAACCACAGCAATAAAGGATTGCCCTTACTATCATGGTTTAGTTGTGGCGAATATATGTGGACAGGATTGGCAGTAGCCCCAGCTGGGCTTTGAACCTGTGACCTTCTGTTCTTGCACACACTGTCTGTGTGCACTGCACCACCGTGTGTTCCCACAGATGTGCTGACTTCCCTGGGACGTCCATGACTGTATATCCGACAGGGCCTATCTGTTGCAGTGGACAGTGCCAGCCTGCACATGGCTGGACGACTGTCTTCTGTGGCTAGCAGACACTGCCCCCTCCACCACCTGTGCCCTTCCGCCAGCATGCTGGCATGTCCGTATCTTGGAAAAGCATATGGCCTGATTGAGTTATGGCACTCCAGGACTGCATTTGGGGGCCTCGGCTGTCGGTAATGGCCATTGTTATGGTGTGTGTACTAGCATTGTGAGATGTACACAAGGGCCAATAACCTGCCTGTCCATGAGGACTCTTCTCATGGAGCTTGTGGGTGTGTTTCCTCCTGCACCTGCGGGCCGCTGCTCTGGGGCAGACATCCCCAACTCCAGTCCTAGTGGGCCATACACTGTTCCTGTCGTCCTGCTGTTCCTCATGGATATGCATGAGCTAAATCTGCATTCCATGGGGGCGGTGCATGGATATGGGGCACAGGGATCCTTATCGAACACAGCATAAGATGTAACTGATTTGTGGCCCTCCGGGACTGCATTTGTGAGACTCTGCTCTAGGTAATACCCCTGGTCATGGTGTCTGTGCTCGGTGGTGTAAATGATAGGCGTATAACCACTGTGTATTTCCCCAGCAATAAAGGATTGCCCTTACTATCATAGTTTAGTTGTAGCAAATATATGTGGACAGGATTGGCAGTAGCCCCAGCTGGGCTTTGAACCTGTGACTTTCTGTTCTTGCACACACTGTCTGTGTGCACTGCACCACCGTGTTCCCACAGATGTGCTGACTTCCCTGGGACGTCCATGACTGTATATCCGACAGGGCCTATCTGTTGCAGTGGACGTGCCAGCCTGCACATGGCTCGGCCACTGTCTTCTGTGGCTAGCAGCCACTGCCCCCTCCACCACCTGTACCCTACCGCCAACATGCTGGCATGTCCGTATCTTGGAAAAGCATATGACCTCATTGAGTTGTGGCACTCCAGGACTGCATTTGGGGGACTCGGCTGTCGGTAATGCCCATTGTTATGGTGTGTGTGCGGTGTTGGGTACAAAATGGGTGTGTGAACCATGCTCATGTTCTCTACAATAAAGGGGTGTCTTTGCTATCTCTGTTTAGTGGTGGGTCAAATATGGGGACTGGGTTGGCAGGAGCCCCAGCCTTGATTTGAACCTGTGACCCTCTGGTCCTAGAGGTACTGCCCTGTCCGCTGCACCACACTGTGGCTACAGTGATAGTGCAGTCCCTGGGGGTGGGAAACCTGACCAAAGGAGTCAAACACCCTGCTATGCACATTTGTACTGTGGGCTCAGTCACCTTGTCTGGTGACAAAAGTGCAAATAAACCCCTCAACCGACTACGATGAACTGGGGATAAATATAACCAAGCTGGGCAACAGTGATATTAATGGGCAACCACAGCAAACACTCCCAGGACGGCTCAGGGAAAAGGGAATGGTTTTTGGAAAGGTCTCCGCTCCGTAGCCCCTTCCAAACTTCATTTCATTTTTCTGGAGCTTTCCTGGGTGTGTTTCCTATGTTTGCCCATTAATATCAGGGTTCCCCAGCTGACTTCCTATTTGGGTCTTTTTCTATCTTTATTTGCACTTTTGTTCTGTGCACATGTATCACACTGCTCACGTTTTGCAGGTTTCCCCGGTTTCCCTGTACATTGCTGACGCAAAATGGTTTCTCTTCCCTTTAAATGCCCTCTACCGCGAGTGTTTCACTCGCGGTAGTTTTTACATGGCAATTCGGCCACGATAATGTGCGGGGCACCTCTCCCCTCCCCTTCCCCGCCCATTAACCCCATCTCTCCGCCCCTCAGGAGCCTTCCTCCGCCCTCCGTTAGCCGTTTTACACCTCTATCGGACATTTGCGGGCCCGTACTTGCGCGGGGCCCGTTAGTGTGCCGCGCACCTGTACAGGGGTGACACGCACGAGTGCGGGGCGTTTAAGAGCTCTTAAGTACCGCTTTTAGTGCGCTATTGTGCGGCGCGCAAATTAGCGGTTTTTAGTAAACATGCCCCTTAGTCTTTCTTTATCCATACACTCATTAAGAGGCATGTTTACTAAAAGTTAGTGTATGGTAACATTATGCAAATATTTATGCAAATGAGGCCCCTTATGCAAATGAGGCCCCACACCGAGTCTCTGCACATGGCCCCACAACCCCTCTTGGGCCGCCCCTTCTCCTACAAGATAAATCTTTTTGTTTTTTTAACTTCTGGTTACAATAAACAAATAAGAAAGAGGAAATCAGAAAGAGAGGTCAGATAGTAGAGGAAGGTGAGGGGGGGAGAGAGAGCAGGAGGCAGATTAGCTTAGATCCCAAACAACCTAGGTTCTATATGCCTGAGAAAAAAAGATGCATTTTGAGTTGGGCCTTAAATAAAATAAAGGAGAGTTTGAGACAAAGGGATCAGGGCAAGTAATTCCATAAGCTGGGCATACAGAAATAAAAAGCTGAGTAGCACGTAGATTCTAAATGGGCTTTATTAGGAGATGGTATGCAACCTATTGGAGAGAACAGAGAACCCTAGGCGGAGTGTAAAATGTAAGAAATGAAGACAGATAAGCATGGAACCTGGTTTACAGGATCTTGTGTGCAAGAATCAACAACTTGTATTGGACATGTGCTGATACTGGTAGCCAGTGGTGGTGTTTCAAGAGCAAGGTAACATGATCAAATTTACCTGCAATAGCCAGTATGTGAGCAGGGTATTCTGAACTCCCTGGCAATGCTTTAGTGATGAAAGAGACAGACTGGCATAGATAGAATGATAACACAACTAAGCAACAAGGAAGCCAAAGCACAGAAATTGAGGAACGGATGAACGGCATGACACTTATGCAATGCAAAAAATGATTTTTTCACAACTGAACTTATAAGTTGTGAGAACGACAAATCAGAATCCAGTATGATGCCAAGATATTTCAGGGTTGAGGTGACTTGAATTGATGAATGGTCTATAGAAGGTGCAAATGATGGAAATGAAGTGAACCAAATGGCGGATGTTTTTCTGGGGTTTAATTTAAGTCGGTTGGTGTGGAACCAGGAAGCAATGAGATTAAGTGTGTGATCAATGAATAAAAATCAGGCCTAAGTGATAAAGGGGTAGGATGTTATCAGCATAGCAGTAAGCACTGTGTTTAGATCCTGGCCCAGCACGGCAATTAGACTGAGGAAAACATTAAAGAGCATTGGGACCAAGATAGAACCCTTTGGGACTCCACAGGGGAAAGGTAGAGTCAGAGTAGACAGTGTTAACAAGAACCTGAAAGGAACAATCTGAGAGGAATGAAGAAAAACAATTGCATAATGAAGCAGAAATGTCAATATCTGTCAGGCGACTGAGGAGAATCGAGTGGTCAACTGTATTGAATGCAGTCATGAGATCCAGTGAGTGTATGTTTCCACTGTCCAGGGATGAATAAATTTCATTCAGAAGTGATGTTATGACTGTTTCAGTGCTATGACCTGGTTGGAATCCTGACTGTCAGGGATGCAAGGATGTTCAAGATGGTCTGATAACTGCAATAAAATAAATTTTTCTGCTATTTTGAAAAGGTACAGCAAGTGATGGTGCTAGCGACATGTCCCCATCCCCTGCATTTGCCATGAATGCTATGCCCCACCAAGGTATAATCACGTGCTAACCACGTTAGCCCTGCGCTGCTCATGGCACTTTAGTAAACATGCCCCAGTGTCGCCAATCCAAACATCCTAACTGCTGGTGATCTAGGAGAAAAGAGAAAATGGAGCAAGGAATGCTGTCAGGGAAAAACTCAGAGATGGGTAGGTAAAGGGAAAGATGGGCTCTTTGTCCCATGTGATCAGCTAGGGGGAGATGGTCACTGGGAAGCACATTTAGAAGGGGCAGGAGACTCTGTCCTGTAATCCGAATCATTGTGCTGAATGGTTCTCACAATGTTTTTCTGTATCTAACAGGGAGTTCAGACTTTGATGAAAGATGGAAGTCTTTTAGGTGAAGTACAGGATCCTAAACGGAAAGAAACCATTCTTCTTGCAGCGTTTGAAGTGTGAGCTGGCTACCACAAGGCCATTCTTCAAAAAGGGAACTATGTGCTTCTAAACACACAACTATATACTGGGCCAGCCAAAGCAGCTGGAGAGAAGTTTTTGTATACTGCCAACTTCTACACTCATACACTATAGTGCATGTTATTGAGAGGAAAATGCTTGCTGTTGGCAGGGCTGTATCATGCGTTAATTTCTTTACTTGCTATCAACACTTACCACGTGCATAGATGAGCACATCCAGCCTTCTGAAGGAAGGGCAGCCATTTAGGAGCTCCTCAGGCACCGAAGGATCATCAAGCAAGGCCTCCTGAGGTGGTAAACTCCGCTCACCATTGACACATCACCACCCAGCGACCAGGAAGCTCCCTGCACTTACCTTGTCAAGAGAGGAGCATGCTACAGTCTCCTGATGGAAGGGCAGCTGCTTAGTAGACCCCATGCAGCAAAGGAGCATCAAACAAGGCCTCCTGACTCCTCTTCATCCATGGTGGTAAGCTCAGCCCACCATTGGCACATCACAACCTGGCAACTCTCTACTTCAGAGCCTCACTGCTCGTAAGTGGATCTTGCCTGGCAGACTGCGCTTAAGGGCCAAGCCAAAGGGCTCTTAGGCATGGCCCTTAGAGTGGATTTAAGTGCAAATCAGATCCACTCATAACTTCATCCGTCAAGCAAGGAACAGCAAAGAGGTAAGTAGTCTATCCATCCATCTCAAACTAAAATGCACTCACTAATGAAAACAAAACCTGCTCACTGACACCTGTATTAGGAATCACATATGCAAAAATGCTTATCTTCTATGCACCCCTCTATTCAGGCTTGGCCCTCCTCATGCTAATTTACACAGCTGACTCCCTGCTAACCCCTCCATCTTACTTTCCAATAATCAGACAATATGGCAAGGATAGGGCACATACCACTGCAAAGGAAAACACCGAAACACAACCAACCTGATCAGAATAAATCTACAAAGAAAACACAATCCAAAACAATCAGGCACTGATCGCAAAAAAACCCATGCTAAAATGTGCACTTATCAATACTTTCAGCAAGAAACAAAATGCAAATCCTCAATGACTACATAAGAGCTTAAGAACTGTACATACTATGCATTACTGAATCCCGGTTCCCTGATAATGACACAGTACTAATGAACCATTTAAAGCCACCCCATTACAGCATCTTCAAACTGCCCTCGTACCCACAAGAGATGAGTAGGAGTCACCATCCTAACAAAAAACAGCCTACGCTTCAACATGACATCAATAGAAAGTACTGATGGTGTAGACATGCTTGCCATTTCAAACAGAGCTATAACCTTATGTCTGGTCTACAGATCACCTAACACACCATTTGCTAACCTTTCAAACACGCTGGAAAAATGCAACCAAACATGGCTCATGCAATAAAGACCTAATAATGCTAGGAGACTTCAACCTTCCATCTGCTCCTCCAAAACAAGCATCCTTCTTCCTGGAAGCCATGAACTCACTAGAATATACTCAACTTATCAACACACCAATAAATGACAAAGGTAGCATGCTCAACTGCATCTTCATCAAGAACAATGCAATTAACCATACCACACTTCCCCCAGCACAACCACAACCAGTTCCTTGGTCTGACCGCAAACTAATAGTCTTTCATCTACCATGTTGCACCTCACTATACAGGAACCCCCAACAAACTCACCAGTGCTTCAAACAGTTTGACAAATAAGTATTTATCAACACAGTAACTGCCACACTGAACATAGAAACAAATGACATAGGCATCCTCGTAAGTAACTGGAACCAGATTATAGGAAAAGCAACGGCAGCACCAGCAATTATATACCACACTAAAAAACAGTCAAAATCTCCTTGGTACACCCCAGAACTCAGAGATGCAAAAACACAGCTAAGATAGATTGAACCAAAATGGTAAAAATCCAAACTAACCACCGGTCGCAATAATTACATGTCCCTCCTCATAGAATATTGAAGCAAAATCGACAAATGCAGAACATACCACAGCAACATTATAATGAGCTCTATTAACAAATGAACTCTGACATAGTTAAAAACCTAGTAACCCCCTCCCAAACAGAACAACAAAATAATCTTCCCAACCCTCAAACACTAGCAAACTACTACATAAGCAAACACTCACACCTTATCCAACACAACACAACACCCTAACACACTCCACCAAACACCACCCCATGGACATCATTTGTATCAATCCGCAAAGAAAACATAGAAAATACCATCACAGCACTCAATACCACTTCCTCCCCTTTTGACCCTTGTCTAGTTAGCTGGATAAAATCAGCCAAAGTAGAACTAAGCTCAATCCTCAAAAAAATAGCCCAGCTATCCCTACAACATGGATACATGCCTACCTGTTTAAAAACCTCCTCCATCCGTCCCACCTTAAAGAACTCAAACTTGGACCCCAAGGATCCAGCATCATACAGACCCATAGTCAGTCTTCACTTCAAGAACCAAAAAACCCCTAACGGTAATCAAGCCTTCACTTCAAGGCAAAAATAATAAAAAAGATAATACAATAGCAACTACAAGAACATATCGACAATCACTCCCCAATAGACCTATATCAGCATGGATTTCACCCAAACCATGGTGTAGAAACACTTCTAACCTCCCTAAGTGAAGGAGTAGCCTAGTAGTTAGAGCAACAGCAGTATAAAAAAAGTTAAATAATAAATATACTTTCAGAGCAGATAGTTCTGGGGGTGAAATGTGGTAAATATTTGCTCAGACTTGCTACTGTCTATCAACATTACTGTTTTTATGACATTGTAATCAATGTGCAGTTTTCTGTTGCACAAATATAGCAAATAGCAGTATAGAAAGTTAAGTAATGAACATAAACTGTTACCGGCATGATATGATTGTCCTTACAAGTGCCCTAAATTATAATGACAATATTAGTGTTGACATCTAAATTATGTGCATCTTTCCTACCTCTACACAGCTAGACCTAAATGTTACTTACCACGAGCTGCATGCAACTGTCAGATCTTGCATCAATGGATTTGATATTAAACTGAAATGCAAAAATGCCATACTCCCCAAATACTATTCCTTGCACCCACTATTGTCCAGGAACTGTTCCATCACATCTAGTTACAGGTAAACTGTGTATTGTTATGCACAACTTGGTCTACTAAGTGCCAAATAAAATTGTAGCTTGGAATTAATGCAAGAGCATGATAGTGTGCATCAGTATTATGGCCACCCCATGTACCAGGGCACTCATTTATTCTTTTGTTCGTGAGATGTCTATAGCTTGTAGCCATATATTACCTTCTTTACGTTCATGTATTCAATTGCAGAAGCTGAGGAAGAGAAGGCAGAGGAAAACAAGGAGGAAGCAGAGGAAGAGGAAAAGGCTCAGTCAGGGCAGCTCGTATTAGCAGAGGCCCATGATGCAACATTGCCAGCCCCCTCAGCAGCATAAATCCTTCTCCAGCACCCATAAATCCACCATAGACACAGCCATTGGGTTTGCTGTCCCCCAGGTACTGCCAATCCTTCTACAGGAGAAGATCCTGAAAATGCGTGCCCTGATGGATAAAGACAATAGCCTGCGCTCTGTGGTGGAGCTATTGAGAGCAGATGTATGGGCCATAACCAAGGCCATATGGCAGCAGGGAGCTCATACATCTGGCCTTCTCAAGGTGGACAATAAATCCATTGTATTGTACTGTTAGTTTTTTGGTGATTTTATTGTAATTTGTTTTTATCATTGAGGTATTTTTTATTACATAATTTTTTTGTGGCTTTGTTGGAGCATTTTTTTTTTAATTCCTAAAATATAAAGCATGTTTGACTTTAAATCATGTATGGTGTCTTCATTGTCTTGGGTGAGTGACATTATATAAATATTTCCACTATTTCATGTCCTAGGATATATGTATGGATCAGCAGCATTTTCTTAAGGCAATTATCAACCCAGTACTGAAACAATATCGCATGGAGAAGGTGACCATAATGTGCTCATCTTTCAATATTGAGGAAATCCATAATGAGAAAAAAACAGTGTACCTAAAAAAAAAATGAAAAACATTTGTCAACATATACCGTACCAGTGATGTAGATGCTATGTTACTATCCATTGATATTCCACTTGTAGCCCTTTCCATCATTATCACCTCTTGTCAACAGTAATTCCGTAGGTTGGTGCTCTCTCCCTTTTGTGGGACATCAAATGATCCTGCAGCACGCTCTTGCTTTCTAATCAGGAATTGGAAGGGTGTTATGGGCCTGTGGGGGAAAGACAGAAGGTATTGGATCCTCTGGTAAATGCTTTGGGATGTAAGCAGCAGGCCATGAGCTCTGGGTGCCTGAAGGAGCAAATGAAAGACAAGGTACAAGCAGAGCCAGTGTTAGACATGCAAGGACAGAGGGTAGAAACTGGTGAGGGGTCCCAAAACTACCTGCAAGCTGTGCCTACTTCAGCTCGAAGTAGGCTTAGAGGCCCTGTAGCATGGAGGCCCAGGGCAATTGCCCTGTTTGCCAACCCCTAACACCGGCCCTGGGTGCTGGTAAGGAATGGGAAGACGGCAGAAGGAATGGGAAAACAGCAGACAGCACACATATCTCATCTCTAAGTCAAGCCCAAACTCTGTTATCTTACCCCACTGCTTGCTAACTGCCCTGGAGAACTATGTGAGGGATAAAGGCTTAAAACCAGACACCCACACCTACAACAATAGCTGTGTCATGAGGGAAAGGCACTTCATATTTGCTGGTGATGGCAGTATGAAGGAGTCCAAGGTGACATAATGTTTCCCATAATCCACAAACTGCCAGCAATTTCCACAACAAAGGCATTCCTGCACCAGGTAACTTGCAAAAGGGAATGGGGTGCTAAAACCTCAAAGACACCCTATGGCTATCGAGTATCCCACGCTGGCCAGCTAACACTTACTCTGAAGAGTTGAAGTATATTTACAACCTCACTACCGCACCCTGAAATGCAGATACTAAGCAGGGAGTCACCTCCACTGGGCCTTTTCTCTTCACAAATGTACCTCATACATGAACTATAATGCATGCCATAGCACTGACTTCTTTCTGCAACAGGAACATGTGGTCCTCATGTCCCAAACTCCAGCGGCTCTGTGTAGCAACAGAGCACTTAACAGTCCTACCAAATACTTCATGCATTGATAATGACCTTGCCAAAGTTAGCCTCACACAGCTATATAAATACTTTGCATATCAATATGATAGAGCCCCTGCCCCATAAGTCCTAAAACCACAGGTTACCGCATCAGATGCAGTGAAATGCCTGGGACCAGTTTCTGGGCTGGATGTAGCAGCAGAACCTACAGAGAAGAAAAGCTAGCTCTGTAATGTGCATGACTCTCCCACTCCTTACTTATGGCAAAGAGCCCAGATACAACAAGACGAGCCTAGCTGTATGCTCAAGGACATAAGCCAGAGCATTGTGCATATGGCTTTGCTTACAAGGAATGACAAAACTCTGGAGCTAACCACAGACCTCCAGAGTAACTAGTGGTACCTGTATGCATGCATTATGGAAGCCCCTCACACAGCAGGGTGATCAGAGGATTGTGAAATGTGTGGGATACCCTGACTACATTGCTGAAGACAATTACTGCAGGGAGAGGGTGCACAGCATGCCACACCTGCCAACCTACAAGGATATAGCGAAAGAGTGACACAAAGTGCAAACACCCTCGGGCCCCCAAATATTACTTTCTTTAGAACACCACAGCCTTCACTTACTTGTGAAACTGCAGCAGCATTCATCTAGTTCATCTAAAGAGAAATGAAAAAGAGATCAACATCTGTGAAAGGATGACCGCATACATGATTTCTACCGGCAGACACTAATAGTAGCCTTCTTCAGTGAAAGCTGCCAAATGATCCCCGGCTCCTCCCTGGCCCTAGCATTCCAAGGCTGATGCATTATGTTAAGTGTCAGTGTCAGTAGGGGGAAGGGGTTAGGTTGAAGGTGAACTGGGGGGGGGGGGGTATGCTGGACTTGAGGAGGAGGAGGGACATTTGGAAGACAGATAAATACTAGAATACCAGAGAAGGGAGGAAGAGGGAGACAGGGAGTTGATGGACATGAAGGGGTGAAGAAAGAAGGCAACAGAGGGACAATGCTGAACATGGGAGGGGAGTCCCCAAGGAAATAGAGAGGGGGATTCTGGACATGGTGGGAAGCTAGAGAAGCAAAGCTGCATAGCGGGAAGGGACTAGAAAGACAGAGAGGAGATGCTGGACATGGGGAGGGGGGGGGGAGGGAGGCTAGGGAACCAGAAAGAGAAGATGGGCATAGGGGTGGGGGGGGGGGGTGAGACTAGGGATACAGATAGAGGAGATGCTGGACATGGAAAGGGGAATTAGGGAGACAGAAGAGATACTGGGCATGGGATGGACTAGGGAGACAGAGCCGATGGTGGATATAGGAGGAGACAGAGACTTTGGATGTGGAGGAAGAGAGAGGGAGAGGCTGGGCAGGAAGGGAGAGAAATGGGAGATGGTGGACATGGCAGGGGCAGCAAAACATGTTTTTGGTTGGAGGGGCCAAACAACCCAATCTCCAGCCCCATCCCCATGCTCTCTAGTTGTCTATACTGTGTTGGGCAAAATATTGATGGGGCCATGGCCCCTGTGTCCCTTCCTATTCCACTGCCTATGGATACAGGAGGAGGGGGGAGAGGGGAAAGTTATTAAAAACTGGGGAATAAGAAGCTTGGGAAAGAGATGGGGAACAGGAGGGCTGGAGTGAGGAAATGAGATGTAATAAAAGAAGGAAGATTGAGGACTGAATAGTAAGAAGGAGAAATGCTATCTTGATAGAGGCACAAAAAAATAAATGGATGAAAACTGAAAGGGTTCAAAGTTACAGATGATGTAGGGGAGGAAGTAATGACAGGAGGAGGGAGATGAAATGCCAGATGGACAGAAGACCCTGGAAACAGAGTAAAGAAAAGATAGAGGATAGCAGACACCAGAGTCTGGGACCCACAAGATTAGAATGATTAGAATGATAAAATGATCAGATAACAAAGGTAGAAAAAATAATTTAATTTTCTATTTAGTGTCTCTTTTAAGACGGTACCTCTGCCAGGACCAGTGTTGGACATGGCTGAAACCCAGTCCAAGGCAAAACTTTGAGAGGGGGCCCAGGGCAGAAATTTGGGAGGGGACCCAAAATCCATGAACAGGTTGTGCCTTCTGTAGCTTCAAAAAGGTTTGGGGCCCACTCTGGCCGAGGGGCTAAAGGCAGTTGCCCTGGTTGCACCCTCCCCCCTCCCCAAACACCAGCCCTGATATCTGTTGTCTTTATATTTCACACCTTACAGGGGAAATGTATCTCTATTTTTCTGGTGTTACACTGCTTGCAGCATCTGGTTTCGTAGAGTTTCAATTTAATTTTTGTCTACATATTTCTATTTTCACTTTGTGGTCACTTAATTTGTATTTGTTGAGGGTCTATCTATGTTTGTGTGTGTGACCAAAGCCAGGCTTTCTGTTAGCATGAATTTTCTACGTAGCAGTCTGTAGTAATCTGGCTTGCTCGGTTTCCCAATAGTAGGGTTACCCAATTTTTGTAAAGCAAATCTGGGACACCTAGGCCGGCCTTAGCTCGGCTGGGAAGGGCAGGAGTTTCTCCACGGACATCTTTTCGATATACATTTTGAAATGACCAGTCTAAGTAGCATTCAGTAATTTAAAAAGTTTAAATAAAACAGTAATAGCTCTTCCAGTTGTAAGCATGCATACATACATCTATACTTATACATACAGAGAAATATTCTAAACAGTTTTAAAACTCCTGCTCCTTTTTCAGAAAAGAAATTAATTTAACATCTTTTCCAATCAGACTGTGGCTCAATGGGGGCTGAAGCTTGCACTTCTCCGGTTCTGGCAGTTATTTGTTGGGGGTGGAGCAGGGGGAGCATGTGATGGGGGTGGAGCATGTGATGGGCTCTTAGGGGTATGTTTACTAAACTGCGGTAACGGTACATAACGCGCGTAATGTAAGGTTAACGATCGTTCGCGCGTCATAACGCGTGTTATGACGTGCGAACGATCGTTAACGTTACATAACGCGCGTTAACCGTAGTTAACGATCGTAAACTCCCACGGCGCGGTAAAACACCGCAGAAGGTGGAGAGAGGGCGGAGAGAAGGGGTAAATGGGCGGAGAGTGGGTGGGGAGAGGCTCCCTTCACACTAACGTGCTGATCTGAAGAGCTCAATTCCAACGCGAATGAAAACCTGCCGTTAAATGCACATTACAGGGGAGAGAAACCATTTCAGTGTCAGCAATGTACAACCCAGGCAAGGAAACCTAAAAAACGTGATAAGTGTGATGCATGTGCATAGAACAAAAGGGCACATAAAATCGGACAGGGCTCCTATGGCGTGCACATGTCCCGCAACATCAGGGCGGGCATGTTGGAACGGCAACTGGACAGATGCCGGAGAAGGGGATACAGTGGCCCGCAGGCGGCACATGCTGTGGTGGAGCTGGGCCACAGTGCTGACTAGGGTGATGCCTAGGTGGCCAATACGAATGCTGAAACAGCAGAGCAGCCAGACAGCAACTGCTGAAGACCAACATGGGCACGAGTGTGTTTCCCACAGTGTCACAGGGGATAGTACCCAACAGCCATTCCCAAGGGCACGGAACATTGGCAGGTGGGGCTGGGGGAAGCGTCGACGTCTATGCAGGCACCCCTACCCCAGAACCCGCACCATAGTCAGCTGCCTACCTGCACACTGGATGGCCTGAGACTGCGCACCACCAGCACCACCAGTAGAAGGGCATGCCAGCATGGTGGCTGAGGGATACTGGGGTGGAGGGGGCAGTGGCAGCTGCCCAGAGCAGACCGTGGCCTAGCCCTGTGTAGGTGGGTGCCGTGTACTGCAACAGACGGGCCCTCTCTGATGAACAGTCATGGTATTACCAAGGAATGTATTGACTCTGTGACAACAAGGTGGTGCAGTGCACAAAACCAGTGTATTCATGAAACAGAGGGTCACAGGTTCAAGTCCCAGCTGTGGTTCCTGCCAACCCAGTCCCCATATTTTACCCACTACTACAACTTGCTAATACAGACAGCACCTTTATTGCAGATGACGTAAACATGCCCAAAACACCTTCATTCTACCCTACAGAGCACGGACACCATAAACATGCACATTACCTAGAGCAGAGTCTCCCAAATGCAGTCCTGGAGGGCCAAACACCATTCCGGATCCATGCTGCCTCTGATAAAGATGCCTGTGCTGCATTTCTATGTGCCACCCCCATGGTATGCAGATGTATCTCATGCATATTCATGAGGGACAGCATGAAAACCCAAACAGTGTTTGGCACCGCAGGACTGGAGTTGGGAACATCTGCCGTAAAGCAGCAGCCAACAGGGGCAGACACACCCGCACCCACAGGTCCCATTATCCAAAGCCTTCTGAAGAGGCAGGACTTTGGGCTCTGCGTGCATCTCCCAATACTAGCACTTGCATACCTTAGTAATGCCACCCTAAACCGGGGAATATGGTACACACCTATCAAAAGGTTGCTATGATTACTGGCAGATAGCAATTCCTAGGTTAAGTACAATTTTCTGAGTGAGCTGCCTCATAGCAACCTTTCTGATGTCTGTGGAGTGTGCTACAGGTATTGTGTCTGACAGTGTTTACCAATCTGGGGAGTGACTCCTACAGTATTGCATACCATAGCCATGCCTGCACTGTGCCCAGAACTGGTGTGGTGGCCTGGGCTGCCCAACACCTCTATAGTTGCACAATGCTGGCATAGGTGTGGGGAGTGTGTCTCTGTCTATCCAGTGTGTGGTGGCTGCCAACACCCTCCACAGCCCACACTGCTAGCACTGTTGCCAGTATTGGCCTGCCAATGTGCATAATGAGGAGCAAGGTACTGTGGGAATAGCCTGGATAGGGTGGCCTGACCTGGATGCATCTGCACACGTCATAGGGCAATGGCTCAGACATTGTAGTACCCGGCCACCACCTGCATGGACAGGGTGGCCATAGCATGTCCTGCTGGGAGGTCACTCTCACCCTGACTGAGCAGTGACCATTGCATGGCTAGGTTCCCCCATAGTGCTATATATTATTTCTCGCATGTGATATTTATGGGTTTTCTTTTGGGGCCCAATCACTGATTTATCTGCTTGGTGTGTATGCTGACATCCCTGTTCTGGGTGCATGCATCTCCCCCAGGACCATGCACTATGGACTAGCTGGTGGATTGTCTGCAGCTAGTATGTGTCTTGCTGGAGCACCTTGCAGGGTGCAGCGGCTGGAGGCTTGCTGCAGGAGAATGTCAGATAATGGGGGGAGGGGCAGCTGAGCATTTCCAGGCCTGCCGTCTGTCTGCCATTGCGTTATGGATGTGTAGCGCTCTGTCTGTTCCCCAGCAGGACTGGGGTTGATGGTCCCCTCTACTGCTACCATTGCAGGGAGGTAGAATGTGAATCTGTTGGTGGGTGATCCTGTTTCCCACCCTGAGCCGCAGAGGGTGGGTTGTGTGGTTTTACATAATCTGCCTATGGGTCCATACACCCCCTCCCCTCCCCTTCCCTTCCCTTCCCTTCCCGTCACCTACAGCAGGTAACCATGACACCAACACAGGATGTGCACTATTCTGGGTGCATCATCTCCCATAGAGACTAGACATGACCAAGGTATACAGCAGTACACAGATGTATCTAATGGAACTACCTATCACACACTGATGGGGACCTGCAGCATGGCGTATTTCAGTCATGAAAGGTGCTGTGGACCTGGTGCTGGGCGCCACACCTCAACCTCAGGGTGGGCACAGTACCCGCACAATGTGACTGTCTGTGGCTACTCTGTGGCAGTGACCCACACGGTCATCTCGCCCTACCGGGCCGGGGTGCTGTGGGGGTGCATACCCCATCTTGTGTTCATCTCTGGACTGCTGATCTGCATGTGCAGTGCACCATGGGTATGGGTGCATTGACCCAGATCCTGGCCAGCACAGTGGGCGGTTTGGGTGGTGGCCTGACGCCCTTCAGTAGGCAGCCAGGGGGTTGCTAGCAGTTATGGGGCTGTAGTCCAGTGGTTCCTTCACTACCTGTGGGGCTAGTGATTATGGGTTCAAACCCACCATGGGGTTATTTTATAGGGCTGTCTGCAGCATTGTCTATTTTTAATGTACATTAGTGCTGCCAGCAACAACCCCTCAGCGTACTGTAACCTTACAGTGCCTCATAAGGCGCCCCATGCGGCACCTTATATGGCGCCCTATATAGGGGACATTATGGGGTGCCTCAGCGGACAGTGAACTTTATAATGTAGCCTATTGAGTGCGTTATGAGGTGCCTTATGCGGCACCTTAGGTTACGCCACTGTGAGGGTGTGTTTGCTGGCAACACTACTGAAAATAAACGTAAAATGCCTCCTCATTCACTACTTAAATGTACAGGATGATGCCTCAGCCAGCCTTATGCATTAGACACACTGGGGAATCAAACCCATGATGCCTGTATCATCAGTCAGTGCAGTAACCATTGTGCTACAGCTCTGTTTCAGTGTTCCTTGTCTGTGCGCCTTCTTAAGTTTAACATGCGGTAACGCGCCAAGGCGCCCTCTAACACTCGTTAATTTCTGTAACGCGCGTTATCGGTAACGATGTACCGCCCATGTCCTTATTTGGGATTTCTGGCTCTACCGCGGCTCCTAACGCGAATCAAACTAACGCAGTTTAGTAAACATACCCCTTAGTGTCACCTTGCTTCTTGAACCTGGCCAAGGCAGTCCTGCAGCTGACATGCACATCTGAAGGAACAAGATCACACCATAGCACAGTTACCATATTTTCTCCTAATGTATCTCACTATTAGACTACCTATGTGGAGGCAAGAAGTCTCCCAAATAGTTAGCTAAAGGGCTGTATTATTAGTGCATTTTTCATACAAAAGGGAATACTTTAGAAGCCTTATTCAAATTTCCAAGTTTAAATTCAGGCTTTTGCATGTGGAAATGGCCTCCATATAAAAATGACTGGCCCGATATTGAAAACGATTAAGAAGGGTGCCGCTGCTGAACACCCCAATGCTAGCCAGCTAGCACTGGGGCATGACAGGAGAGCAGCAGAGGCGGCATGCAGTGCTAACCGGGCAGTGGCGATATTCAGCTGTTGCCCTGTAATCTCTAAGCAGCGAAGGTTAGGCACCTTAAAGACTGGTCTAACTGTTGCTACAGAAGCTAACCGGGCAGCGGGTTGGTTAGCTTTGCCACTATCAGGCCAACCCAGTTATTCACTACTGGTGGCCAGATAAGGCTCTGGGAATGCATATCCAGGTCTTCAGCAGCGACCGCTAGCCACTTAACAAATATCAAGCCCATCCATTTAGTAGCAGGTGGCTGATTGTGATGCCAATGCCATCTCCAGTGATAATCTGGAAACTGCCAGTGGCCAGAAGGGCCAATGCTTTAGCAATTTTACTATGCACTGGCAAAATATGGTTCCTCTGAGTTGGAGCCTATAGGTCCCCTTGTAAGAGTTGGCATAGGCCAGCAATGGTTTCATGATTAAACCTATACCTATTAAACATTTTGTGAAACCAAAAAAAGTAATCCTTGGCCCATAGACCCTTCCAGGCCTCTGCCTGCTTCTCCTAGGCTGTGCCTGGTGCTGGAGCTGCCTCGTTTGCTTCTCCTGTTTCCTCTCTGTTGCCACCTTCTCATGGGCTGGCAGTGCAATAAAAATCACCACATAGTCGGCATTGTACCTGTACGAAGTGTTGCACAGAAGTGAAAGTAAGAATGGAAAGAAGATGGCCTACTAGTAGATGCATAAGCATCCACAGGTGATTGTCTCTGTGGCAATGAAATCTGGCCACTCCCTTAAAATGCTGTTACACATATACTAGCTAGTGCTTGGCAGCAATAATCACTGACTGTCACTCTGAAATGCAGAGGAGGCACTTCTGCATATAAAGATGTGATTTATGCATTTAGGAGTCAATACTCAGAGATTTAGGTGACAATTAAATGTATAAATCGCCCCCATATGAAGAAATGCTAAACATGTTAGGGCTCTTCAGCTTGGAAAAAAGATGACTGAGAAAGAAAATAAAAGAAGTTACCCAATCAAGAGTTCAAACAACATTAAAACAAGAAGATACTCAATTAAACTAATGGCCAGCTGATTGAAAACAGAGGTAATAATTAAGCATGGAATCTCTTGCCAGAGGACATGGTCAAAGCAATTAATATAGCAGAGTTCAGACGTGCTTTGGACAAGTTTCTGGAGGAAACGTTCTTAAAAAATTATTAGCCAGGTAGATTTGGGAAAGCCATCACTTATCTATGAGCTATGAGAAAAATAACTGTTTGAATTCTGCTCTGTGCTTGTGACCTGGACTGACCACTGTCAGAGACAAAATTCTGGGCTTCAAGGACTTTGGTCTATCTCCTTATGACTTTTCTAATATTCATATGTATGATCACCCATTATAGCTGTAGATTCCAATCAACACCTAAATCTTTTGATATTTGGAGATTAAGCTACAATCCACCGACTCGTAGCTTTAAAATGACTTGAAAAGCTTTTTTACTCCTTACTGCAAAGGAGTTAAACTGATGGTTATTGAACCTCCTACTCAAACAAATTTCAGGGCTTAACTTTGGAATCATGCCCGGTTGCTTCTCTGAGCGTCATGGCTATACAGTGAATTACACAAGCCCCACTGTAGAACTTTTCGCCGAAAGTGTCTAACCTTCAATAATCTCCATGTCCTCTTCTGTAATGCCTTTGGGGATTTCAAACTCTATTTCTTCCTCCTCCTCCTCCCACATATTCAGCTGGGAGTTTTCTCTTTTCATCTCTAACTTATCTAGCTCCATTTCTACTTTTACTGTTTCAAAAAGCTCCAGGAAGTTGGAGTCCCCACCCTTGCTGTTCTCAGAAATTTCACTGACAGAATCCCATCTCTTCTCTCATTCCCTCCTGACTCTGACAAATGTAGTTTTTCTATATTCTCCACTTGCTCTGGGGTTCTGCTCTTACTCCGTTACTCCTCTCTTTATGCCTCATAAATCCAATGGTTTCCTGGGACGTCTGGGAGCAGTAGTTCTCTAAGATGCTGTTTTAAGTTTGGCTTTCTTTTTCACTGGGGTAACGTATGTTCAAAGTATTTTTCTAGCTTTGGTCTGCCCCTCACTCTCAATGTTTCCCCTTTTTCTGGGATAAAAAAACCCCTCCTCATCACAGTGGTTTACAGCTAAACATTCTGGAGTTTAAATGAAAACTTTGGATGAGTCATGCATGCACTAGTTAGTCTGACCTCTGTGGTGAGTAAATGAATGGTAACGCTGCTTAAACAGAGTATGATGCGGCTTCTGGAATCCGAAGGATTACAGGATCCAGAACAGCATAACTTTACTAGAAGTAGGTCTTGTCAGACAAATCTGATTAATTACTTTGCGTGAGAGAACTGGATTGGGGATGCTGCTAGATATGATATACTGAGATTTCAGCAACGTGTTTGACACCATTCTGCATCAGTAACTTACAAATCTATTTATTTCTGAAATTTTCTATACCACCAAGGAGCTCAGAAGACCATCATAGTGGTTTACTATGAAAGAAAGAAAGGAGAGGGGGCAAAAAAGGGGAAAGAAAGAAGATTCATGATATCCTTAGAGAAAGAAAGGGAGGGGGAAAGTAGCAGGATCTGTCCGATAAGGAGAAGGGTAGTACAGGCGAGAGTATAAGCACAGAGGAAGAGGGCAGGGTCTGACAAGGACGGAGGTAGATTGTTCAAATGTGGCATCAGGAATAGCATTAAGTTTTGAGTTCTTTCTTGAATTCAGTAAAGAGGATTCCAGTCTCGGGTCCAAGGGGAGGGAATTCCAAAAGTGGGGATCAATATAAGAAAAGGAACAGTGTCGGGAAACCTCTAGGCCCAGGTCAGATGGAGGGGGAAGGGCAAGAAAAGCTGCTTGAGAGGGAGGAACTTTGCTGATGATAAGACCTGTAGGGATGGACCCTCAAGAGATTAACTGGGTAAGAAACTGGTTGAGTTGGAGGTGATAGAGGGTAGTAGTAAATAGAATTCACTATAAAGATAGGGACATTACCAGTGGCATGCTGCAGGTATTGGTACTTGGTCCTGTCCTTTATAACATTTTTGTAAGTGATATTGTAGCAGGTCTTCATGAAAGGTGTGCCTTTTTGCAGATGACACCAAAATCTGCAATAGAGTAGACATCCTGGAAGGTGTGGATAACATAAAGAGGGATCTAGCAAAGCTTAAAGGATGAATGGGAATTCTATAGCTGAAACCTCATTTTGAGTACTGTGTGCAATTCTGGAGACTGCACCTTCAAAAAGATATAAGTAGTATGGAGTCTGTCCAAAGGGCAGCTGCTAAAATGATCTGTGGTCTTTACCATAAAGCATATGGGGACAGATTTGATGATCTCAATATGTACATTCTGGAAGAAAGGCAGAAGAGGGGAGATATGATAGAGATATTTAAACTCCTCCCTGGCATAAATACGCAGGAGGCGGGCCTCTTGTCATTTGAAAAGAAGCTCTGGAACGAGGTGGCATAGGATGAAGGTGACAGGGGATAAGCTTAGGTGCAATCTGAGGTACTATTTCTTTGCAGAAAGGGTGGTGGATGCAAGAAACAGCCTCCCAGCAGAGGCGTTAGAGACAAGGTTCATATCTGAATTCAAGAAAGCATGAAACAATCACAGAAGATCACTAAGGGAGAGGAAAGGATTGTAGAGCTTAGCAAGTGGTATGGCTGGGCAGAGTGAGTAGGCTTATGGCCTTTTTCTGTCATCATTTTCTCCACCTCTATATTTCACTGACAGTCAGATTTACTTCTGTGCACGATAGCTTCTTTTTGTATTTAGATTTAGTTCACAACTTTTTAGTAGTAGTTCAAGGTGAGTTATATTCAGGTACAGTAGGTCCCAGAAGGCTTACATTCTAAGGGGTTCTTTTCCTAAAGTGCTCTAAGTGCTTGACATGCATTTTAGCATGCCATAACTGTCAGCGCAGGCATGATGGATACCGCACACTAATTCCCACAGTAATGCAAATGTGCAATGGGGCAGGGAATAAGTGGGTTAGGGGCAGAAAGTGGGCATGGTGAGAGCATTGCGAATTTCTTTAGGGATACCACGTGCTTTCAATATTGTGACTGACGTGGCTACACTTAGGGGTATGTTTACTAAAGTGCGGTAAACTTGAATAACGCACGTTGTATGACGTTAACGATCGTAAGTGCAGTATAACGCGCGTAATCACGCGCCAACGACCGTTAACATCATACTACGCGCGTTAATCGCACGTAACGATCGTAAAGCCCGCGGCGCGTTAAAACAGCGCAGAAGGTGGAGAGTGGGCGGAGAGAAGGGGTCAATGGGCGGAGAGTGGGCGGGGAGAGGCTCCCCTCTCACTAACGCGCTGAATTTCTGAGCTCAATTCCAACGCGAATGAAAACCTGCCGTTAAAGGCATATTACAGGGAAGAGAAACCATTTCCGTCAGCAATGTACAGCAAAACCGGGGAAACCTACAAAACGTGAGCAGTGTGATACATGTGCACAGAACAAAAGTTCACATAAAACTTTAAAAATGACCACAAGAAATATTGTAGAAAGTATAATCCTGCTGGGCAACAGTGATAGCAATGGGCAACAATGAAAAACACTCCCAGGAAAGCTCCAAAAAAAACAAATGATGTTTGGAAGGGTCTACGCTCCGTAGACCCTTTCAAAAAGCATTTCATTTTATTGGAGCTTTCCTGGGAGTGTTCTGCATTGTTGCCCAATGATATCATTGTTGCCCAGCTCGGTTATGGGTGTTTGCCCCTTTTTTTGAGCTCTGTTTGAGGTTTATTTGCACTTTTGTCTCCATACAAGGTAAATGAGCCCACAGTAAAATTGTGCAGAGCAGGGTTTCTGACTCGTCAGGCCAGTGTTCCTATCTTCAGGGACTGCACTGTCTCTGTGGCCACAGTGTGGTGCAACGGACACAGCCAGTGCCTGTAAGACCAGAGGGTCACAGGTTCAAATCCCAGCAGGGGCTCCTGCCAACCCAGTCCCCATAGTTCTACCCACCACTAAATAGTGATAGTAAAGACACTCCTTTATTGCAGAGAACATACGCATGGCCTTTATTTTACCACACCAAACACAGACACCAGAAACAGGAACATTACCTAAAGCAGAGTCCCGCACATGCAGTCCTGGAGGGCCCCACACCATTCCGGTTTCATGCTGCCTCTAATAAAGATGCCTGTGCTGCATAGCTATGCACCACCCCCATGGTATGCAGATGTAGCTCATGCATATTTATGAGGGACAGCATGAAAACCTGAACAGTGTTTGGAACACCAGGACTGGAGTTGGGGAACTCTGCCGTAAAGCAGCAGCCAACAGGGCCACACACACACCCACAGGCCCCATTGGCCAATGCCTCCTGGAGAGGCAAGACATTGGGCCCTGCCTGTATCCCCCAATACTAGCAGTTGCATACCTTAGCAATGCCACCCTACACCTGGGTATATGGTACACAGCTTTCAAATGTTGCCCATGATAACTGGCAGATATCAATTCCTACGTTACGCACATTTTGCTCATTGAGCTCCACCATAACAATCATTCTGATGTCTGCGGTGTGTGCTGCAGGTCTGGTCTCTGACAGTGTTCACCACCCTGGGGAGTGACCCCCCAACAGTCTTGTGTACCATATCCATGCCTGTACTATGCCAAGGACTGGTGTGGTGGGTATGGCTGCTGACCACTTCTATAGTAGCACAATGCTGGCATAGGTGTGGGGGTGGCTGTCTGTCTATCCAGTGTGTGGTGGCTGCAAACACCTTCCACAGCCCACACTGCCAGCAATGTTGCCAGTATTGGGCTGCCAATGTGCATAATGAGGAGCAAGGTACCATGGGTATAGGCCGGACAGGGTGGCCTGGCCAGGGTGCATCTGCACAGGGCATAGGGCAGTGACAGGCACATTGTAGTGCCCGGCCACCACCTACACAGACAGGGTGACCTCAGTATATCCTGCTGAGAGATCACTCTCACCCTGACTGTGCAGTGACCACAGCATGGCTAGGCACTCCCATAGTGCTATCTAGTATTTCTCTCATGTGATAGATATAGGTTTCCTTTTGGGGCCCAGTCACTGATGTATCTGCTTGTTGTGTATGCTGCCATCCCAGTTCTGGGTGCAGGCATCTCTACTGGGCACTAGCAGACTGTTTGCAGCTGGTATGTGTTGTGATTGAGTGGCTTGCACCAGGGGAATATCAGATAGTGGTGGGGTGCAGCATACTATAGCCAGGCCTAATGTCTGTCTGGTATTGTGTTATGGATGTGTACAGAGCTGCATTGACTGCCCTGTGGGGTGTCTGTTCCTCAGCAGGACTGGGGTTGATGCTCTCCTCTACTGCCACCTTTGCAGGGAGGTGGCCTGTGGATCTTTTGATAGGAGACCCTGTGGATCTTTTGATAGGAGACCCTGTTTCCCACCCTCAGCCCTGGGGGTGGGGGTGCATGGGGGCTACATCTGATTGAAACAGACAGAGATGTCCAAGGTGTTCCTGCAGAAACTACCTATCTCACACATTAACACTGCTTTGGACCTCCACCATGGCTTCTTTCAGCCATGGACGGTGCTGTGGACCTAGTGCTGGGCGCCTCACTGCACCCTCAGGGTGAGCACAGTACCCGCACAATGTGACAGTGTGTAGCTACTCTGTGCCAGTACAACACATGGTCAGTACCCCCTACCAGGCCAAGGTACTGTGGGGGTGCACCTGATCACTTCCCCCCTACCAGGCTGAGGTGCTGTGGGGGTACATTCCCCATGGTGTGTATCTGTGGATGGCTGATTTGCATGTGCAGTGCATCATGGGTGTGACTGGCACAATCCAACCCTGGGTAAATCCAGCACCTGCTCACAGGCTCAGATACACCATAGGCCAGGGGTGGGCAAACCTGGTCCTGGAGGGCCGCAGACCAGTCAGGTTTTCGGGATATCTTAATGAATATGCATGAGATATATATGCATTAGAGATATCCTGCCAACCTGACTGGTTTGTGGCCCTCCAGAGCTGGATCTGGAGACCCCTGCCTTACACCTCTGTCATTTAAGATTGTGAGTGGACAAGGTGCAGATGTCCAAGACATCAAAAAGGTTAGACAGAATTTGTCACAGTCCTCCTCACTTCTCATCACCACCAAAAAATTGTCTATTAGACAACTTTTTGGTGGTGGTGAGAATTGAGGAGGAATGTGACACATTCTATATACCCTTTCGATGTCTAGGACATCTGTACCTTGCCCACTCACGATCTTAAATGACAGAGGTGTAAGGCAGGGGTCTCCAAATCCAGCCTTGGAGGGCCACAAACCAGTCAGGTTGGCAGGATATCTCTAATGCATATATATCTCATGCATGTTCATTAGGGATATCCCGAAAACCTGACTGGTCTGCGGCCCTCCAGGACCGGAGGTGCCCACCCCTGCCATAGGCCATCACACGTACATCTGTTAGCATAATGCATAGGTGCAGGACACCCTAAAGCAGAGGTGTCCAAGCCTGTCCTGGAGGGCCACAATCCTGCCAGGTTTTGGGATAGCCCTAATGAATATGCATGAGATATATATGCATTAGAGATATCCTGCCAACCTGACTGGTTTGTGGCCCTCCAGGACTGGATTTGGAGACCCCTGCTTTACACCTCTGTCATTTAAGATGGTGAGTGGGCAAGGTACAGATGTCCTAGACATCAAAAGGGTAGCTAGACTGTGTCACATTCATCCTCGATTCTCACCACCACCAAAAAGATGTCTAATGGACAATATTTTGGTGGTGGTGAGAAGTAAGGAGAAATGTGACAAATTCTATCTAACCTTTTTGATGTCTTGGATATCTGCACCTTGCCCACTCACAATCTTAAATGACAGAGGTGTAAGGCAGGGGTCTCCAAATCCAGTCCTGGAGGGCCACAAACCAATCAGGTTGGCAGGCTATCTCTAATGAATATATATCTCATGCATATTCATTAGGGCTATCCCAAAACCTGGCAGGATTGTGGCCCTCCAGGACAGGTTTGGACACCTCTGCCCTAAAGAGTCTGTAATATTAGGTGCCCACGCTGGTAAAAACACACGTACCCTCGCACGATTGTACGCATGCACCAATACACGTACCAACGCACGCAGCCACGCATGTGGCTAGGCACACTGCGAGGGTGTGTTTCTGGCACCACTACTCAATGTAAAGAAAAACATGCCTCCTCATTCCCTATGTAATGTACAGGGTGATGCCTGGGCCAGCCTTCTGCATTAGGCACACTGGGGACTCAAACCCATGCTGCCTGTAACAGCGGTCAGTACACTAACCATTGTGCTACAGCTCTGTTTCAGTGCTTTGTGTCTGTACGCCTTCATACAATTAACGTGCAGTAACGCGCCACGGCGCCCTGTAACGCTCGTTAGTTTTTGGAATGCGCGTTAGTGGTTAGGATGTCCCGCCCATGTCCTTTTTTGGCTTTCCTTTCACTAACGCGGCTCCTAACGCGATTTGCACTAACGCAGTTTAGTAAACATACCCCTTAATGATACCTCAAGGGGTGGCATTAAGTGTACCCGTGTAAATGGCAAATGACACTGACAAGCATTAGGTGACACATCCATGTGGTAACTACCAAGTACATACTGGCCACACCTATGACAATTACTTCAAAGGCTTTAGACTTACTGCATATTAGTTTTAGTGCTAAACACACAGTAAGTGCAAAATCCTACTGCACTTTAGTGAAAGGGCCTTTAATTTATACCTGAGTCAGTGGAGGGTTAAGTGACTTGCCCAAAGTCACAAGGAGCATCAGTGGGATTTGAGCCCTGGGTCGTCTAGTTCTCAAGGTGTTGTTACAACTAACATACCAGAAGATTAACAAAAAAGAAAAAAAAATCCGAACAGTCTAAAGAGATTCTGTAAAGAGAGAGAGAGAAAGATAGCAAGCAAGCAAGCAAGCACTGAAATGTAAAAATTATACAGCAAGCACAAATCAGTTGTGAGTCATGTAAGCCACTGCACAAAGGAAAATAAGCCACTAAACCTATAAAAACCACAAGGCCCTTCTGTGGAAGCTGAACTAATTTCACTAAGGGGGATGTTTACTAAAGTGCGGTAATCGTGATTAACGCGCGTAAAGTACGTTTAACGATCGTTAGCACGTCCGAACGTGGGTTCTGACGTGCTAACGATCGTTAAATGTACTTTACGCGCGTTAACCGCAGTTAACAATCGTAAACCTCCGCGGCGCGTTAAAACAGCGCAGAAGGTGGAGAGTGGGCGGAGAGAAGGGGTCAATGGGCGGAGAGTGGGCGTGGAGAGGCTCCCCTCATACTAACGCGCTGAATTTCTGAGCTCAATTCCAACGCGAATGAAAACCTGTCGTTAAAGGCATATTAAAGGGAAGAGAAACCATTTCCGTCAGCAATGTACAGCAAAACCGGGGAAACCCACAAAACGTGAGCAGTGTGATACATGTGCAAAGACCAAAAGTTCACATAAAACCTTAAGAATGACCACAAGAAACATTGTAAAAAGCACAATTCAGCTGGGAAACAGTGATAGCAATGGGCAACAATGAACAACACTCCCTGGAAAGCACCAAAGAAAGAAATGATGTTTGGAAGGGTCTACGCTCTGTAGACCCTTTCAAAGATCATTTCATTGTGATGGAGCTTTCCTGGGAGTGGTGTGTAATGTTACCCAATGATATCATTGTTGCCCAGCTTGGTTATGGGTGTTTGCCCCTTTTTTTGAGGTCTGTTTTGAGGTTTATGTGCACCTTTGTCTCCATACAAGGTAAATGAGCCCACAGTAAACCTGTGCAGAGCAGGATTTCTGACTCGTCAGGCTGCTTTAACTAACTCCAGGGACTGCACCATCTCTGTGGCCACAGTGTGGTGCAACAGACACAGCCAGTGCTTGTAAGACCAGAGGGTCACAGGTTCAAATCCCAGCTCCTGCCCCATAGTTTTACCCACCACTAAACAGTGATAGGAAAGACACCCCTTTATTGCAGAGAACGCATGGTTAATACGCCTATATCAGGGGTGGGCAAACCTGGTCCTGGAGGGCCGCAGACCAGTCAGGTTTTTGGGATATCTCTAATGAATATGCATGAGATATATATGCATTAGAGATATCCTGCCAACCTGACTGGTTTGTGGCCCTCCAGGGCTGGATTTGGAGACCCCTGCCTTACACCTCTGTCATTTAAGATCATGAGTGGGCAAGGTACAGATGTCCTAGACATCAAAAGGGTATATAGAATGTGTCACATTCCTTCTCGATTCTCACCACCACCAAAAGGGTTGTCTAATAGACAATTTTTTGGTGGTGGTGAGAGGTGAGGAGGACTGTGACAAATTCTATCTAACCGTTTTGATGTCTTGGACATCTTCACCTTGTCCACTCACGATCTAAATGACAGAGGTGTAAGGCAGGGGTCTCCAAATCCAGCCCTGGAGGGCCACAAACCAGTCAGGTTGGCAGGATATCTCTAATGCATATATATCACATGCATATTCATTGTGGATACCCTGAAAACCTGACTGGCCTGTGGGCCCCAGAGGACTGGGTTGAGGACCACTGGTCTATCCAGTGTGTGGTGGCTGCAAACACCTTCCACAGCCCACACTGCCAGCAATGTTGCCAGTATTGAGCTGCCAATGTGCATAATGAGGAGCAAGGTACCATGGGTATAGGCCGGACAGGGTGGCTTGGCCAGGGTGCATCTGCACAGGGCATAGGGCAGTGACAGGCACATTTTAGTGCCCGGCCACCACCTACACAGACAGGGTGACCTCAGTATGTCCTCCTGAGAGATCACTCTCACCCTGACTGTGCAGTGACCACAGCATGGCTAGGCACCCCCATAGTGCTATATGGTATTTCTCTCATGTGATAGGTATGGGTTTCCTTTTGGGGCCCAGTCACTGATTTATCTGCTTGCTGACATCCCAGTTCTGGGTGCATGCATATCCACTGGGCACATGCATTATGGACTAACTAGCAGACTGTTTGCAGCTGGTATGTGTCTTGATGGAGTGGCTTGCAGGGTGCAGTGGCTGATGGCTTGCTGCAGGAGTATATCAGATGGTGGTGGGGTGCAGCTTACCATATCCAGGCCTGATGTCTGTCTGTGTGCAGAGCTGCTGTGCCTGCCCTGTGGGGTGTCTGTTCCCCATCAGAACTGGGGTTGATGTTCCTTTCTACTGCCACCTTTGCAGTGAGGTAGATCTATTGTTGGGAGGCCCTGTTTGCCACCCTTGGGGGGGGGGGGTAACATGGGGGCTACACCTGACTGCAAGGTGTTTGTGCAGAAACTACCTATCTTGCACATTAACACTGCTTTGGACCTGCGTCATGGCCTCTTTCAGCCATGGATGGTGCTGTGGACCTGGTGCTGGGCGCCTCACTGCACCCTCAGGGTGAGCACAGTACCAGCACAATGTGACGGTGTGTAGCTACTCTGTGCCAGTACAACACACGGTCAGTACCCCCTACCAGGCCGAGGTACTGTGGGGGTGCACATGGTCACTTCCCCCTACCAGGCCGAGGTGCTGTGGGGGTGCATTCCCCATGGTGTGTATCTGTGGACAGCTGATTTGCATGTGCAGTGCATCATGGGTGTGACTGGCACGATCCAACCCTGGGAAGATCCAGCGCCTGCTCTCAGGCTCTGATAAACCATAGGCCATCACACGTACATCTGTTAGCATAGTGCATAAGTGCAAGACACCCTAAAGTGTCTGTACTATAAGGTGCCCACACTGGTAAAAACACACGTACCCACGCACGATTGTACGCACGTACCAACACATGGGGCTACGCCCGTAACAACGCATGCAGCCACGCACGTACCAACGTACATGGCTATCACTGCGAGAGTGTGTTTCACTAACAACTACTGAACGTAAAGAAAAACATGCTTCCTCATTCCCTATGTAATGTACAGGGTGCTGCCTGGGACAGCATTCTGCGTTAGGTACACTGGGGACTCAAACCCATGCTGCCTGTAACAGCGGTGAGTACACTAACCATTGTGCTACAGCTCTGTTTCAATGATTTGTGTCTGTACGCCTTCATATGCTTAACGCGCCACGGCGCCCTGTAACGCTCGTTAGTTTTTGGAACGCGCGTTAGTCGTTACGATGTCCCGCCCATGTCCTTTTTTGGCTTTCCTTTCACTAACGCGGCTCCTAACATGATTTGCACTAACGCAGTTTAGTAAACATACCCCTAAGTGAATGTATTTATATGACAGAGCGTGCCTCGATAGAAAATCAGAAAACTGACTTGGCTTCCAGAACATATATTCAATATGTTTATACAAAAGTTTCAATTTAGGATAGTACCTAAGGACAAACATAATCCCCAGCCTAGAAAATGAACATAAGGCAGGAACATTTTTTTTGCTTGAGTCATATGAGAAACAGGACAATGGTTGACCATACAATCCATAAAGGTTTTAGTAATATTCTGAAAGAATAAACAAATCAACCATTCTTTATGAGGCTCTAACAGAAATGTGATTAACAAAGCCCCCTTTCTCAACCTAGTCTCTGATGACTCATTAGGGAGAAGCAGATACTGATGAAAAATAAAAGCATTTAGGTATAAGAGTCAAGCTTTATCTAGAAAGCGGAAAATGTTCTTAAATTATTCTACGGCTTTTTAAGTTAGAGTGCTTTGTATGAGAAGGTTAAAAATGTTTTAATTGGACTATTTAAAAAAATGTAAGATGAAAAACATTATGAAAATGCTTCAAATGGAAAACATATCAGAATACTACTAATAGAAAGGCTGGTCTAAACAGAAATAATAAATTTAAATGACAAATATTTTAGATTTAAAAACATATTTTGGAAAGAGAGCAGCCTTACCTGGGAGCCGGTGCGGTGTTTTCATCTAGCCGTAGAGAAGTGCTGCAGTTGCAATCTGATAGCCTGCCAGGTCAGCTGCAGGCGTGGGGTGGACGGCCCAGGCGTGGAGGACCCCCCCAGAACCCTACAAAGCTCAGCTGGTCTATACACGGCCGCGTGTTTCGCGGCCCGCATGGTCGTGTCTTATGGGGCGTGTCACAAGGGGCAAGACATGCCCCTTTGACGCCCCTTCGACGCCACTGAGCTTACTGGAAGTTGGCTTGGCCTGCTCATGGGAAAGCGGAAGGCGAAATCCACTGCCTCAATGACAACTCGAGATGGCTCTTATGGAGGTAAGGTGGGCCCCATGGACAGACATGCAGCCTGTAAATCAGTCGCCGGACGGGGCTTCTTTAAGTCCCAAGATTCTGTCACCACCTCCTCTCCCACAAGGTCCTTTGTCATCTACTTTTTTGGACACTCCTGCTATTTCTGAAGCTCCTGTTCTATGTCCTGTGGTTCCGATCGCGTCTGAAGATCTGGTGGCTCCTACCTCACGGGAGGTAACCCTCATGAACATTTGGACTGCAATACAAAAAGTGGATGTTCGCTTGTCTGGTACTGTTTCTTCTTTGTGTAAATTCTCTTCTGATGTGGTCGACAAAATGAAAGTTGTCGATCAGCGTCTTAATTATTTAATTAGTTCAACTGCCCGGACTGAGTCCCAAGTCCAGTTGTGTTCAGATAGTAATGTAGCTCTTGTTAAGGAGCTTTCTGCGGTTTCCTATCATGTTGAGATTTTGGAAAATCAGTCTCGGGCTCGGAATTTACGTTTTCTTAATTTTCCTTCCACTCATTTACTTTCTTTTGATCTGTTGTTTAAAAAAAACCCCAGCTGAAAGAAACCGTTGAAATTGCCCAAATGTTTTCCTTTTCACCTGCCCTTTGGGCGATTTTGAATCCTGAGGGGGATTTGCTCCCCCCTGAGGATTTAGTTGCCCAGAACTTAACTGCGTTTTTGGAAGACTCTTTAGATGTTATCCCCAAGCGTTGTACCTTGGTGGTAACATTCTGTTTTGAGTCCGATAAATTAAGGGGTATGTTTACTAAACTGTCTTAACGTGCGCTCATAACATAAGAACATAACATAAGAACATAAGATATGCCATACTGGGTCAGACCAAGGTCCATCAAGCCCAGTATTCTGTTTCCAACAGTGGCCAATCTAGGTCATATGTACCTAGCAGTTTCCCAAAGAGACACAAGTTCCACAATGCTTGTACTGGATCAAGCATTGATATCTTCGGTCACTTCTTAATAATGGTTTATGGACCTTTCCTCCAGGAACTTGTCCAAACCTTTTTTAAACCCAGCTACACTAACAGCCTTTACTACATCCTCCGGTAACAAACTCCAGAGTTTGATTACACGTTGAGTGAAAAAATATTTTCTTTTATTAGTCTTAAATAGTTTACCCTGTAGCTTCATTGCATGTCCCCTAGTCTTTCTATATTCTGATAACGTAAACAATCGATCTACGTTTACCCGTTCCACTCCGTTCATTAATTTATAGACTTCTATCATATCTCCCCTCAGCCGTCTCTTTTCCAGGTTAAAGAGCCCTAACCTTTTTAGCCTTTCTTCATAGGAGTATCCTTCCATCCCCTTTACCATTTTGGTGGCTTTTCTCTGAACCTTTTCTAAAATCGCTATATCCTTTTTAAGATACGGCGACCAGAATTGCACACAATATTCAAGGTGCGATCTCACCATGGAACGATATAGAGGCATTATAATATCTTTTGTTTTATTTTCCATTCCTTTCCTTATCATACCTAGCATTCTATTTGCTCTCTTGGCCGCCGCTGCACACTGGGACGAGGGTTTTAACATGGTATCCACAATGACGCCTAAATCTTTTTCCTGGGTGGTGGTTCCTAATGTGGAACCTTGCATCGTGTAACCATAGTTTGGGTTGTTCTTCCCTAGGTGCATAACCTTGCACTTGTCCACATTAAATTTCATCTGCCATTTTGATGCCCAGTCTTCCAATTTATCAAGATCCTCTTGCAATTTTTCACAATCCTCTTGGGTTTTAACAACTTTAAATAGTTTTGTGTCATCTGCAAATTTGATAACCTCACTCGTTATTCTACTTTCCAGGTCATTTATGAATATGTCAAAAAGCAGCGGACCTAGCACAGATCCCTGGGGTACACCACTATTCACCTTTCTCCATTGGGAAAATTGGCCATTTAGCCCTACCCTCTGCTTTCTATCTTTTAACCAGTTCCTGATCCACAATAGTACACTGCCTCCTATCCCATGACTCTTTAGTTTTGACAAAAGTCTCTGATGAGGGACCTTGTCAAAGGCTTTCTGAAAGTCCAGATACACAATATCAACCGACTCACCTTTGTCCACCTGTTTATTCACTCCTTCAAAAAAACATAACAGATTAGTAAGACCAGATCTTCCTTGTCTAAAGCCATGTTGGCTGTCTCCCATTAGGTCATGACTATCTACATGCTGAGTAATTTTATTCTTTATGATGGTTTCTACCATTTTTCCCGGTACTGACGTCAGGCTCACCGGTCTGTAGTTTCCCGGATCACCTCTGGAACACTTTTTAAAAATTGGTGTTACATTGGCGATCCTCCAATCTTCAGGTATTAGAGATGATTTTAATGATAGTTCACACATTACTGATAGCAGGTCTGCAATCTCATATTTCAGTTCTTTCAACACCCTTGGATGTATACCAGTTTATCTAATAGTTGTAAGACATCTTCCCGATGTATCGATATTTCCTTCAATTCTTCCGCACCTTTAAATACCACTTCAGTCATGGGTAACATCCCTACATCTTCCTCAGTAAAGACCGAAGCAAAGAATTCATTCAGTCTCTCCGCTATTGCCTTGTCGCCTCTTAGTGCTCCTTTAATCCCTTTATCATCTAATGGACCAACTGACTCTCTCACAGGTTTTTTGCTACGAATGTACTTGAAAAGGTCTTTATTTCGCATTTTTGCTTCCGCAGCAAGCTTCTTCTTAAATTATCTCTTTGCCTGCCTCCCACGTTATCGCTCGATAAGGCGCCTTATCGCGCGATAATGACGCTTTACCGGGCGATAAGGCGCAAACGAGCGCTGAAGGTGGAGAAAGGCTCCTGGAGGGCGGAGGAAGGCTCCCCAGGGGCGGAGAGAGAGGGTGAATGGGCGGAGAGTGGGAGGGGAGAGGCTCCCTGCACACTAATGCTGTGAAATCCGAGGCTGAAAACTAACGCGAGTGAAACCCTGGTGTTAGAGCTGATTTAAAGGGAAAAGAAACCATTTCCGACAGCAATGTACAGCAAAACCAGGGAAACCAACAAAAAAGTGATAAGTGTGATACATGTGCACGGAACAAAAGGGCAAAGAAACAGTAAAAATGACCAGAATAAAATGTAAAAAAAACATAACCAAGCTGGGAAATAGTGATATCAATGGGAAACATAAATAAACAATCCCAAAAAAGCTCCAAAAAAAAGATATTAATTTTGGAAGGGTCTATGCTCTGTCCCCATACAAGGTGAATGAGCCCACAGTGAAATTGCGCTGAGCAGGGCTTTCCTCTCTATTGGACAGGTTTCCTATGGTGTGCACATGTTCCACAACAGCAGGGCGGGCATGTCGGAATGGGCAACTGGACAGATGTTGGAAAAGGGGACACAGAGGGCTGCAGGCGGCACATGCTGTGGTGCAGCTGGGCCACAGTGCGGACTAGTGTAATGCCTAGCTGGCCCATAGGAATGCTGAAACAGTAGAGCAGCCAGACAGCAACTGCTGAGGGCCCAACATGGGCAAGAGTGTGCATCCCACGGTGTAACAGGGGATAGTACCCAGCAGGTACACCGAAGGGCACAGAACATTGGCAGGCGGTGCTGTGGGAAAGCGTGGACAGCTATGCAGGCACCCCTACCCCAGAACCCACACCATAGGCAGCTGCCTACCCGCACACTGGATGGCCTGAGACTGCGCACCACCAGCAAAAGGGCATGTCAGCATGGTGGCAGAGGAGTATTGGTGGTGGAGGGAGCAGTGGCAGCTGTCCAGAGCAGACCATGGTCTAGCCCTGTTTAGGTGGGTGCCGGGCACTGCAACAGACAGACTCTGTCTGACAAACAGTCATGGCATCTCCAGGGAATACACTATCTCTGTGGCAACATGGTGGTGCAGTGAACACAGCCAGTATGTTCAAGAGCAGAAAGACACAGGTTCAAGTCCCAGCTGTGGTTCCTGCCAACCCAGTTCCCATATTTTACTCAGTGCTAATACAGACAGAACCTTTATTGCAGATAACAGAAACATGCCCAATAAAACTACATTTTACCCTACAGAGCACAGACACCATAAACATGCACATTACCTAGAGCAGAGTCTCCCAAATGCAGTCCTGGAGGGCCAAACAGCATTCAGGTTCCATGCTGCCCCTAATAAACACGGCTGTGCTGCATGTCTATGCACCGCCCCCATGGTATGCAGATGTATCTCATGCATATTCATTAGGGACAGCATGAAAACCTGAACAGTGTTTGGCCCACCAGGACTAGAGTTGGGATCCTCTGCCCTAGAGCAGCAGCCAACAGGGGCAGACACACCCTCACCCACAGGCTTCATTATCCAAAGCCTCCTGGAGAGGCAGGATGTTGGGCCCTGCATGCATCTCCCAATACCAGCACTTGTATACCTTAGCAATGCCACCCTAAACCTGGGAATATGGTACACACCTATCAAATGGTTGCTATGATTACTGGCAGATAGCAATTCCTAAGTTAAGCACAATTTGCTGATTGAGCTGCATCATAGCAACCTTTCTGATGTCTGTGGAGTGTGCTTCAGGTCTGGTGTTTGACAGTGTTTACCACCCTGGGGAGTGACTCCAACAGTATTGCGTACCATAGCCATGCCTGCATTGTGCCCAGGACTGGTGCGGTGGCCAGGGCTGCCAAGAGCCTCTATATTTGCACAATGTTGTCATAGGTGTGGGAGCGTGTGTTTGTCTATCCAGTGTGTGGTGTCTGCCTACATCTTCCTCAGCACACGCTGTTGCCAGTGTAAGCCTGCCAATGTACATAATGAGGAGCAAGGTATCATGGGTATAGCCCGGACAGGTTGGCCTGGCCAGGATGCATCTGCACAGGGCATAGGGCAATGGCTTGGACACTGTAGTGCCTGACAACCACCTGCATGGACAAGGTGGCCACATCATGTCCTGCTGGGAGGTCACTCTCCCCCTGACTGAGCAGTGACCATGGCAAGGCTAGGTTCCCCCATAGTGCTAATTTGTATTTCTTTCATGTGATGTTTGTGGGTTTCCTTTTGGGGCCCAATCACTGACTTATCTGCTTGGTGTGTATGCTGATATCCCAGTTCTGGGTACATGTATTTTCTCCAGAAGCATGCACTATAGACTAGCTAGCAGATTGTCTGCTGCTGGTATGTGTCTGGATGGAACATCTTGCAGGGTGCAGCAGCTGGAGGCTTACTGCTGGAGAATGTCAGATAGTGGTGGGGGCAGCTGAGCATTTCCAGGCTTTTTATCTGCCTTGCCTTATGGATGTGTACAGGTCTGCATTGACTGCCCTGAACGTGTGTTTTCCCCAGCAGGACTGGGGTTGATGCTCCTCTCTACTGCTACCATTGCGGGGAGGTAGAGTGTGTCTCTGTTGGTGAGAGATCCTGTTTCCCATCTTGAGTCACAGAGAGTGGGGTGGGTTGGGTGGTGGTACATAATCCACCTATGGGTCCACACCCACACCCTCTCCCTCTCCCTCTCCCTCTCCCTCTCCCTCATCATGTGACCATGGTACCAACACAGGATCTGCATTATTTTGGGTGCATCATAGCCCATAAGGGCTAGACATAGGAACTACCTATCACACACACTAGCACTGATGGGAACCTGCAGCATAGCCTATTTCAGCTATGGAAGGTGCTGTGGACCTGGTGCTGGGTGCCCCACCTCACCCTCAGGGTGAGCACAGTACCCGCACAATGTGACGGTCTGTAGCTACTCTGTGCCAGTAACACACACGGTCAGTACCCCCTACTAGGCTGAGGTGCTGTGGGGGTGCACACGGTCAGTTCCCCCTAACAGGCCGAGGTGCTGTGGGGGTGCACACCCCATCCTGTGATCCTCTGTAGACTGCTGATTTGCATGTGCAGTGCATCATGGGTACGGTGGGTTAACCCTATCCTGGTAACCATAGCAGACTGTTTGTGTGGTGACATGCAGTCCTTCTGTAACCAGCCAGGGGCTTTTTAGTAGCTGTAGCCCACTGGTTACTTTACTGCCTATAGAACCAGAGGTCATGGGTTCAAACCCACAGCAGGGTTATTTGATAGGGCTGTCCAGAGCATTGTCTATTTTTAATGTACATTAATGCTGCCAGTAAAAACACCCTCAGAGTACTGTAACCATAAGGTGCCTCAGAAGGCGCTTTATAGGGCGCCCTGTAAAGCGCCTTCTGAGGCACCTTATGGTTACAGTCCATATAAAGTGCCTTATAAGGTGTCCTATGGAGCGCCTTATAGGGTGCAATATAGGGGACATTATAGGGTGCCGTGGCAGACAGTGCACTTTATAATGTGCCCTATGGAGTGCCTTATAGGGTGCCTTATGCGGCACCTTAGGTTATGGCACGTGAGGGTGTGTTTGCTGGCAGCAATAATTAAAATACAAATAAAATGCCTCAAGAAACAGTACTTACATGTCAAAGCTGATGCCTCAGCCAACCTTATGCATTAGGCACACTGGGGGATCAAACTCATGACACCTGTATCATCAGTCAGTGTATTAACCATTGTACTACACCTCTGTTTCTGTGTTTGCATGTCTGGGCACCTACTTAAGATTACCGCACGTTAACATGCTTAGCGGCACCTAGCCCGATAATGTGCGCAGCAGCGTGCATTATCACGCGATAATCACGTTTTGCTACTTTAAGACTGAAATGCCCACTCCTTTTATGGCAGCCTGCACACTATCGCAGGGTGCACGTTAAGACAGTTTAGTAAACATACCCCTAAGACTGAAACGCCCACTCCTTTTATGGCAGCCTGCACGCTATCACCGGGCGCACGTTAAGATGGTTTAGTAAACATACCCCTAAGGGTATTACGTGCTTATTTTAAGCATAAAGATGTGGTGTTTTGTGGATTTAAGCTCCAGGTGTTCCCTGACGTGGGCCGGTCCACTCTGTTACGTCGCAAACAATTTTTGGACTTGAAAACTAGGGTTATAGCACTGGGGGCTTCTTTTTTCCTCAAATTTCCCTGTCGTTGTCTTATAACTTTTGTGGAACAGAATTATGTCTTTTCGGATGTGATTCAGCTGCTAAGGAAAATGTGGGGAATTAATTGGGTGGGATGGTTATGGCTTCCTTATGTGGAGACTGGATTTGTCCAGCCTCCTTTTTTCTTGTAATTTATTTTCATTCTTTTGAAGGTTATCTCTCCTTCTTTAAGGTGGTTTCGTGTTATGTGTTTCATCTATTTCTTGAATTGTTTTTTCAATCTTTGAAGTTGCTGTAATCACAGTTGTTTTCTTGTTATTTATTGTATTCAAGAAAATGTAAAATAAATATTTAAAAAAAAAACATATTTTGAAATTTTTAGAAAGAACAAGGTGTGTTCAGAAATCGCAATTCTGCCAAAATTTTTTAGTGGGAGTAATTTTATGCATTTTGTATGTAAAGCTTGTTTTATAGGCAAAAAAGGACACATACAATTGTGTGGCTATATATGCATGTGAAAATATACAAATGGGAATGGAGTAGATATCACACCATTCACAAAAGATGATGTGTTAGAACAGTTTGCAAAACTGAACGTGGACAAAGCCATGGGACCGGATGGGATACATCCCAGGATACTGAAAGACCTCAGAGAGGTTCTTGCAGGGCCTTTAAAGGATGTTTTTAATAGATCCTTGGAGACAGGAGAAGTTCCACAGGGCTGGAGAAGGGCTGATGTGATACCTCTCCACAAAAGTGGTAATAGGGAAGAAGTGACAAACTACAGGCCAGTAAACCTTACCTCGGTGGCGGGAAAAGTAATGGAGGTGCTCCTGAAAGAGCGAATAGTGGACTTCCTCGAAACCAACAGGTTGCATGATCCGAGGCAGCATGGTTTTACCAAAGGACGATCTTGCCAAACAAATCTGATTAAGTTCTTTGACTGGGTGACCAGAGAACTAGATCAAGGGCATGCAATGGATGTGATGAACATAGATTTCTGCAAAGCCTTTCATACTGTTCCTCATAGGAGACTTATCAATAAACTCAACAGATTGGGGATGGGTCCCAAGATGATGAACTGGATCAGAAATTGGTTGACTGACAGACGACAAATGGTGACAGTAAACAGAACTCACTCGGATGGAAGGAAGGTGATTAGCGGCGTGCCCCAGGATTCACTCCTGGGACCGGTACTGTTCAATATATTCATGAGTGACATTGCCGAAGGGCTGAATGGAAAAGTCTGTCTTTTTGCAGATAACACCAAAATTTGCAACACTGAGGGAGTGTTTAACATGAGGAAAGATCTATAAAAGCTGGAAGAATGGTCAGGCTTGGCAGCTAATATTTAATGTGAAGGGTGGTAGATGCTTGGGACGTCCTCCGGATGGAAGTGGTGAGGGCAAACACAGTGACAGAATTCAAAATGGCATGGGACAGACACAGTGGATCCCTTTATAGCAACAGGATAAAAACAAAATAAGCATAACTATCTCTTATATCTGAACAAATAGGGGTGATCTACACGGAATGGTGGGAACACCCCTAAACAAAGGCATGGGGAGAGGTGACCTGCATGGTGCGGCAAGTGCACCCCTGGGCAGATTAGATGGACTATATTGGTCTTTATCTGTCGTCATATACTATGTTACTATTTTATTATGTAAAATTAGATGCACTGAAAAAGCACCAGACCAAAATACCATCCCTTGTGGCCCAGTGGCTCCCAAAACCCTCCATCCCCCTCCCAGTACCTTTAATCATGGAGCAGGAGCATTGTCCATATGTTCCTGCCCCTGCGCCACACCTGGCCTCGTGCGGTGCTTCCTGGGAAGCACCGAGCAGGGTCAGACTGCCATAGAAGATAAAAAATGCCTTATATGGCAGAGTGAGCCCCCTGTATTGCCTTACTTGGCAGTCTGACTCCACTCAGTGCATCTCAAGATTCACCACAAAGGGCAGGGCGCCACCATTTTTCAAGATGGCAGTGCAGGGGTGGGAGCATTGTGGGATGCTCTCACCCCATAATTAAAGGCACTGAGAGGGTTTAAAGGAGTTCAGATGCCACAGGGCTACCAGGAATTTTCTTTGTTTTGGTGGGGGGGGGGGGGGTTTGGGGATGCTGTTTCACTGGGGATTTTTTGATTGATGGGTAGAGGGATTGGGGCCACTGGGCCATCGAGGATTTTTTTAATTGGGTAGGTGGGGGGATTTGGCAACTGGGCAACCGGAGATTTTTTGATTGGGTGGGTGATGGGATCAATCACCTAGGATTTTGTTTCTGTTTGGGGAAGGGGTTGGTGTCTGGGGGGGGGGGGGAGCACCAGTGGTGTCATCGGGTGCTTTCCCAGATGTCTGGATCATCTGAGGTGAAGTGTCAAACTTCACTTCAGAGGATATTTTTGCTCTCAGCTGGATCTTTACACCTGCCCAAAGCTGTCATGAAGATCCAGCATTAAAAAAACAGTGCAAAAAACTGAGCTAAGTTTCAGCAATTAATTATGCAGCAATTTACTGCTGCTACTACTACTACTGATCATTAGCATAGCGAAGGCACACATTGCATTTGCATAAGGTGTACGCAGCACTGTACGGACACATGTAAAAGACGGTCCCTATTCAGCAGCTGAGGTTTGACCATACTGAAGGGGAGGGAGATGATTCAGAGGAAGACCAGCAAGGAGGAGGTTACAATAGTCCAGACAGGAGATAACTAAAGAGTGGATAAGTGTCTTAGCATTGTTCAGAAAGGAAGGGGCGAATTTTACAGATGTCAGTTTTAAATACATGCACTAAGGCTATTTTACAAAGAAAAGTAGGTGCCTACTTTTCACTATAAAACTGGGGCATAAGTAGCTGAAAACATACATTAAATCTAGGCATAAACACTTAAACCAGCCCTATGGATAGTATAAATGCCTATGCCTAGATTTGTGAAGAACACGCATAAATTATAGAGTTTTATAATTAACCCAAGCTGCATCCCTGTGCATACACACAGTGAAAATACACTCCATGGGCCTGACATGGGTACATATAAAATAGCAACCAGCTAAACTATTATGCGCATAAAGGCCCATACACATGCGTAAGTCCTTGAAAAAGACATGATTTATGCACAAACTTTGCATGGCCCCTTATAAGATTACCTCCAATATGTTAACAGCTAGAAGGTTAGCTTGTCCTTATGTCTCATTATAGTGTTACTGGGCAGCCTTGCACAAGCACTGAGATGTCCATTTAAAATCATTTCATAAAACAGGCTGCTTATAGCTTCATAGACCAAAAGTCAATGTGTACTTACTACCACACTACTACTATTGGTCATTTGTATAGGACTATAAGGCATACACAACACTGTACCCAAACACAAGAGACAGTCCCTGCTCAACAGATCTTACAATCTATTCAAGACAGACAGCAGAACAAACAAGGAGATAGAGTAGTTTAAGGAAAATGATAAAACACAAAAGGATGTTAAACACCAGAAAAAGGGAGTCAAGATGCAAAAGCAGCCTTCAAGAGGTGGGTTTTGAGTCTGAATTTGAATAGGACCAAAAATGGAGCCTGATGAACAGACTCACATAGGGGTATGTTTACAAAGCAGCAGTAGTGGCCTCCATGCAAATTCAATGGTGCCGTGGCTCCGATATCACACGAAGGCTGCTACCGCTGCTTTGTAAACATATCCCATAGTCTACAGTATTCCAGACATATGGTGCAGCAAGATGAAACAGATGGGAAAGGCACAGATAAGTGCTATTTGCTTGATGAGCAGAATTCCTCAGGAGTGTTGTAGGGAGAGAAGAGGTAATGAAGAGCTTCACAGGGCATGTAGTCAGTGGTGTAAGTTTCAATGAGAGGCTCCCTAACAAAATTTTGTTGAGGACCCCTTGCTGTTGTGCCTCCCTTGTAGCACCCCCCCCTCCCCTCCCCTCCCCTCCCTCTGCTTGACATGCACCCACATGGCAAACTTACTTTATCTTTTTTCTTATGCTGTCTCTACTTCAGGCTCGGCGCCTATACTTCTCGAGCTGAAGTCTCGCAATGCAGCTACTGTCATGAGATTTTGGGAGGAAAGAGCTCTGGCCTGGAGCGGAGACCATGTGGCAAACAAGATAAAGTAAATTTGCTACTCGCGCGGACGTGAGCACCAACATCATCATGTGGGCCCTATTCCCACCTGGCCCCCCTCCACATTGCAGGGGCTGCTTGGGTGGAATTTACATCACTGCATGTACTTGTAGGTGAGTAGGAGAAGTTTGAATTGTATACAAAAACAGATAGGGAGCTAGTGAAGTGAATTGTGAAGATGGGTTACTTGAGCATAGCGACACTGGTAGAAGATTAGCCATGCAGCTGAGTTCTGAAAGGTTTGGAGGGGAGATAGATGATTCATTGGGAAACCAGTAAGGAGCAGGTTGCAATAATCAAGATGGGAGGTAACATAAGGGTCTTGATAGTGTGCTCAGAGGGGAAGGGATGAATTTTTCTGATGTTATAGAGAAAGAATCAACAGGCTTTAGTTATCTGTTGGATATGGGCAAAGAAAGACAGAAAAGAATCAAAGATTACTCCAAGGTTGGGAGCCAAGGGACCAAGGAGGATGAGAAAGTTATCCATCAGTTTTGTTGGAAGAGTTTGTCTTTATTTATTTATTTAATTTATTTATATATTTAACTTCTTTTATATACCGCACTATTACTTATCAGTGCGGTGTACATTGAACAGAGCAATATACTGTGCAGACGAGCCGCATAGTGTTTACATTGAACAGGGATTAAAACTTGGATTTAAAAGGGGTAACATTTCTACAGCTTATTTACAATGTTGTCCATGTTTAACACTAGAAGCCACAAAAGGGGCTTCTAGTGTTAAGCATGGACAACATTGTAAATAACACTAGAAGTAAATAACATTGTAAATAACACTAGAAGCCCCAAAAGGCATTTTACCTAGAAACCCCAAAGTGCTTCAATTGACGCATTATCACGATGACTGCGTTTAGCATGAAATGCAGATGTGAATTAATTTGAAGTTACTTATTTGTTAAATACGTGCAGTATGTGACATCATTACATGACATCATTGTATGTTCATTGTTTTATAATGTCGGAGTAAAACTGTAAACAGTGATTGATTTAAAACCGAAATTTACTCTGTTACACAGGTATGTACAATGTCGTGACTTTCGAACATGCCCTAGAACAGGCCGACACTCCAGAACTTTTAGCATATTGCTTCCTCCCTGAAATTTTATTCATTTTTTTTCTATGATTCTATTTACAGAATGCCGAGACCTCATAAGAAGACAGCAGTGCCTAGATGTGCTGGTGCAAAATCAGATTCAAACATTGACCTACATGTTACAGGTTGTGCAGGCGTACATGCTTATCCTGTTTATTCGTTAACTGACATGGACTTTGCAGTTACTTTTGAATTTGCAGTTACTTTTACATTTAGTTAACACTGTTCTTATGTTACTCGTTGTATGAAACTTGTGAAAACCACTCAATTTTCTTGGTTGCGTCAATTGCCGTGCTTTGGGGCTTCTAGGTATACAGTCATTTTCCTTCTAGGTGGCGCATCTGTCATTAATTTTTTATGCACATATTTGAACATCTTGACCTCGCTAACAAAGTCATGGAACATAACTGACATGGTTCTAGCAGTGGCGCTGGTATACAACTTCGAAGATGCATTTGCGTCAATTGATGCACTTTGGGGCTTCTAGTGTTAAACGTCTATACCACACTCACTTTTGTGGAAATGATAACACAAATTTTGTTTTACAAATAGTATTCTGTAAAACCGCCACTCTTGTGGCAGTAATCACATTTTACTTGACAACCATAGTTTTGAAAGATTTAAATTCTCCCATTAGTTCCTCTGATTTGACAACACTAAGGGGTATGTGTTTTATGTTTTATTCAGCTTGATATACCGCCCTTTAGGGGGACCAGAGCGGTTTACAATATAAAAACAATCATAAAAACAGCCATAAAAACAATAATAAAAGTTAGCTAGAGGAGAGGAAAAGGAAATTACAATGTCTGGACAGGAAAGAGGGAGAAAGATCACAACATAAACCAAAGTGAAAGAGCTTATGTTTACTAAACTGCGTTAGTGCAATTCACGTTAGGAGCCACGTTAGTGGAAGGAAAGCCAAAAAAGGACATGGGCGGGACATCGTAACCGATAACGCACAGTTGCACACGTTATTACGCACCATGCAGCAACGATCGCTACAGCGCGCGCCACTGCGCGCACGCCTAAGACAGCGCGCAGACACCCAAAGACAGAAACAGAGCTGTAGCACAATGGTTACTACGCAGACTGATGGTACAAGAGTCATGGGTTTGATTCCCCAGTGTGCCTAATGAAAAAGGCTGGCTGAGGTGACCTATGTAACCCTTTGAAAGCCGACTATAATATTTTAGTCTGCAGGTGGGTTACAGTTTGCATATGTCAGGAAAATTGTACCTGTCTTATGCAATATGTTCCAATAGTGATGTTCTCTCTGACATGGTCATGTATTATATACCATTTGATAGGAATATTTAGGCGCTCCCTATAGGGAGAAGTGGAAGGCGCACCCTATAGGGAAACTTTTGAGCTACCCTAAGGTGACAGTACCCTGAGGGTGGTTCTGCTGGCAGCACTAATATACAGTAAAAATAGACAATGCCTAAGACAGCCCTATCAATGAACCCCACTGTGGGTTGTGAACCTATGACCTCTGGCTCCATGGGCAGTGAAGTAACCAGTGGGCTAGAGCTGCTAATAAACACAGGGCTGGCTACAGGAGAACTGCACAGCACCACATCCACATTCTGCTGTGGTTACCAGGGAGATTACATACCACCACCCAATGCACCCTCTAGGGCTCAGGGTGGGGGGACAGGATCTCCCGCCTACAGAGCCACTTTCAACCCCCTGCAATGGTGGCAGTAGAGGGGACCATCACCCCAGTCCTACTCGGGCTCAAACACCCTACAGGGCAGGCAATGCAGAGCACTACACATCCATAAGGCAAGAGCACACAGAAGGTCTGGAAATGCGCAGCTGCCCCCCACCATTATCTGACATTCTCCAGCAGCAAGACTCCAGCCGCTGCACCCTGCACGGTGTTCCATCAAGACACATACTAGCTGCAGACAGTCCGCCAGCTAATCCATAGTGCATGGTCCTGGAGGAGATGCATGTACCCAGAACAGGGATATCAGCATACACAACAAGCAGATAAGTCAGTGATTGGGCCCCAAAAGGAAACCCATAAATATCACATAAGAAAAATACTATATAGCACTATGGGGGAACCTAGCCATGCCATGGTCACTGCTCAGTCAGGGTGAGCGTGATCTCCCAGCAGGACATGCTATGGCCACCCTGTCCATGCAGGTGGTACCGGGCACTACAATGTCCAGCCATTGCCCTATGCCCTGTGCAGATGCGGCCAGGCCAGGCCACCCTATCCAGGCTATTCCCACAGTACCTTGCTCCTCATTATGCACATTGGCAGGCCAATACTGGCAACAGTGCTAACAGTGTGGGCTGTGGAGGGTGTTTGCAGCCACCACACACTGGATAGACAGACACACACTCCCACACCTAGGCCAGCATTGTGCTACTATAGAGGTGTTTAGCAGCCCTGGCCACCACACCAGTCCTGGGCACAGTGCAGGCATGGATATGGTACGCAATACTGGTGGAGGTCACTCCCGAGGGTGGTAAACACTGTCAGAGACCAGACCTGAAGCACACACACCACAGACATCAGAAGGGTTGCTATGATGCAGCTCACTCCGAACATTGTACTTAACCTAGGAATTGCTATCTGCCAGTACTCATAGCAACCTTTTGATAGCTGTGTACCATATTCCCAGGTTTAGGGTGGCATTACTAAGGTATGCAAGTGCTAGTATTGGGAGATGCACGCAGAGCCCAAAGTCCTGCCTCTCCAGGAGGCTTGGGATAATGGGGCCTGTGGGTGCGGGTGTGTCTTCCCCTGTTGGCTGCTGCTTTACGGCCGAGGTTCCCAACTCCAGTCCTGCGGTGCCAAACACTGTTCGGGTTTTCATGCTGTCCCTCATGAATATGCATGAGATATATCTGCATACCATGGGGGTGGTGCATAGAAATGCAGCACAGGCATCTTTATCAGAGGCAGCATGGAACCTAAATGGTGTTTGGCCCTCCAGGACTGCATTTGGGAGGCTCTGCTCTAGGTAATGTGCATGTTTATGATGTCTGTGCTCTGTAGGGTAAAATGTTGGTGTTTTGGGCATGTTAACGTCATCTGCAAGAACGGTTCTGCCTGTATTAGCACGTTATAGTAGTGGGTAAAATATGAGGACTGGGTTGGCGGAAACCACAGCTGGGACTTGAACCTGTGACTTTCTGCTTCTGAATACAGTGGTTCTGTGCACTGCACCACCATGTTCTCACTGAGATGGTGCATTCCCTGGTGATACCATGACTGTTGGTCAGACAGGGCCTGTCTGTTGCAGTGCATGCCACCCACCTACACAGTGTTAGGCCAGGGTCTGCTCCGGGCAGCTGCCACTGCCCCGTCCACCACCAGTATCCCTCAGCCACCATGCTGACATGCCCTTCTGCTGGTGGAGATGGTGGTGCGCGGTCTCAGGCCGTCCAGTGTGCAGGTAGGCGTCTGCCTATGATGCGTGTTCTGGGGTAGGGGTGCCTGCATAGACGTCCACGCTCCCCCCCCAGCCCCGCCTGCCAGTGTTCCATGCCCTTGGGGGTTGCTGTTGGGTACTCTCCCCTGTGACGCTTTGGGAAACACACTCATGCCCATGTTGGCCCTCATCAGTTGCTGTCTGGCTCTACTGGTTACGCATTCCTATGGGCCAACTGAGCATCACCCTAGTCCCCACTGTGGCCCAGCTGCGCCACTGCATGTGCCGCCTGCAGCCCTCTGTATCCCCTTATCCAGCATCTGCCCGGTTGCCCGTTCAGACATGCCCGCCCTGATGTTGCGGGACATGTGCACGCCATAGGAACCCTGTCCGATGGTGGGGAAATCCCTGAGCAGCGCTATTTCACTGTGGGCCCATGCACCTTGTATGGGGACGGAGTATGGACCCTTCCACGAATTATCTCTATTCTATGGAGCTTACTCAGGGAGGGGTTGATGTTTCTCATTGCTACCACTATCGGCCAGCTTGGTTGTTGTTTTTTTCCAGTTTGTTGGGTCATTTTCAGTGTTTCTGTGCCCTTTTGTTCTGTGCACATGTATCACACTTATCACCTGTTTTTGGTTTCCCTGCCTAGGCTGTACATTGCTGACAGTTAAATGGTTTCTCTCCCCTTTAAAGTGCATTTAACAGCAGGTTTTCATTCGCGTTGGAATTCAGCTCTGAAATTCAGCGCGTTAGTATAATGGGAGCCTCTCCCCGCCCACTCTCCGCCCATTGACCCCCTTCTCTCCGCCCTCTCTCCGCCTTCTGCGTTGTTTTACCTATCATTAACGTCGTACAACGCGTGTTATTCACGTTTACCGCAGTTTAGTAAACATACCCCTAAGAAGCATTGTCTGGATCATACTTTATAGAGTATATGCTTTATCCTCTAGCATGCCAATTTTGCCTTTGCAAACTTGAAGGACTGATTTTATAAGGCATTACTGCATATAAAATTGTTTTACTTCAGAAATGGCCCGTTGGTTATAGGTATAGACTTAGGCATATACATCCTCTACACATACAAGTTTATTGGGCGAGTATTTTATTAAATGTTTGCACAAGCATGTAAATTAAAAATGGAAAAGTCGTGTGTGGCTCAGAGCAGGTGTAACTCTGGAAGTGTTTGGGTGGGGGTGGGAAGTTAATATCACAATGGCATTTATGCGTATAAATTCCCTTTATAGAACAGGTGCAACTTATGTGCACAACTGATGCACAAGTTAGGTGGCCTGTTATAAATTTACCTTCATGGAGGGTAAATTTAAAAAGATGTCAAGATAGAAAAGGCACATAGATGCGTAAGCAGTACCTGTCTTGTAAAGGCGACATATGTGCCTATGTGCCTTTATAAAATAGCCTACGCAAGATCTCACAAATACAGTTACACCCGCTCCATGTCATACATAATTTTGTGCATGTATGTGTTGGTAAGAATTGGCGCATATGTGCCTATTTTGTATTCAGTTAATAGTTTATAGGACCATTTTCATTTAATTACGTCAATATTTACCTATCTTTAAACATATTCTTCTGACTTATTTACTATATGATCAGCCCATGTTGGTCTATGTTTCTTAAATTCTAGATTCCATGGGTAAAATAATCCTGATATTCAATGGCAGTATCTAGATAGTGGCTGCTTCTGCATATCCAAATACAGTAGTCAGTGTTGCAGTATTCGGATAGCGTTGATATTCAGATAGCGGTGATATTCAGCCACTATCTGGATACCAGTCCACAGGTGCTGTTAACTGGATAAATGCCTTTGAATATCTACCCCTTCATGTATAGGTTCCCATCTCCACTTTTAAATGTATACTAATCAATTTAATGCATATTAATTCATTGGTTAAAACATGTTAAACTGATCTATGTGCACTAATTTTTTAACGTGTACTTAAGAATACACACTCCTACAATCCAGTCACATCCGATGAAGGGCTGCACATTGCTCCACTAACTTTTCCTGCATCAGAAATAATGTTTAATATTTAAAGTTCAATTGCTTTGATAGATGACCTTTTTGATAGGTGAAATTTCAGAAGCACTGCAGTATACAATAACTTACTGGACAAAGAATTCAAGCCAAGGCACAAGAACAAAAGCTGAAATAACCTGAGAGGGAAAGGCCCAACAGGCTGCACCACAAGAACCCAAAAGTTTGGTGACACAATAAATAAATAGTACATTCAGCATGGGGGGGGGATGGAAGAAGTTGCTGGGCTAATTAGTTATACTTACCTGATGAAGAACCCGAAGAGTCACAAGGAAAACAAGCTTGTGAAAAGAGTAAAGTCTTCAACCTAGAATTAAACTTCAGCTAGGAGGTCTGAGGAGTGGAGGAGTAGCCTAGTGGTTAGAACACTGGCTTGGTAACCAAGCAACCAGGGTTCAATTCCCACTAGCACTCCTTGTGGCCTTGGGCAAGTCACTTAACCCTCCACTGCCTCGGAAGAAAGGCCTGGCAATCTACTTCCGGTGACACTGCCAAGAAAACCCAGGAGCTTCTGGGTCGCCAGGAGTCAGGACTGACTCGAAGGCACACATTGCATTGCAGGAGGTCTGAAGCCTAAGCTCCCTTGGAAGTCTATCCCAAAGAGAAAGAGTAAGATTATGTGAAGGATGTTCTTTGAATAAATTCCAATCACATGGCAGTAGAGGAGGGGGTGGTGAGCAGGTTTCCGTGTAAGGAGCAAGGTGTCCTACAAGGACAATGGGAAATTAGTGACCTAGATATAGTAGATATGTGGTAAACCAGTAGGAAAAGCATGGTGATTGAGAAGCTTAAACTGCTCTGCACCTGAAAAGTCACTGGAAGCCAGAGATATGAAAACAGAAAGGGAATGACATGATTAAACTTGTGTGCTGTCATCATGAGCCTCACTGATGTGTTTTGAATGAGTTGTGGTCTTTTTAGATGTGTCTGCATCAGACCACTATATAATACATTTGAGTAATTGAGCTTGTTGGGAACCAGTGTGGGAACCAGTACATGAACCACAAGCTTAAGATCGTTTTCAGGCAGAAAGTGCCTCAAGGAATGAATCTTCTGCAAGGATAAAAAAGAGGACTTGACTAAACAAGAGAATGGGATCTGAGGTGAATCTCAAGAACAGTGATACATTCTTTCAGTATGACTGTACTACCAAGAATAGAGGGTGCCACCAATAGAGGTATATTCTTCCACAAGAACCATTTTCAGACTTTTTAGAAATCAGATGTGAAGGGGATTTTCAAAAGACTGTTTGTGAGGACCTAGATAAACTAAAAATAGACAAAGCGATGGGACTGGATGGGATATATCAAGAATACTGAGGGAACTTTGGGAAGTTCTAGTGGCTCCAATGTCTGATCTTTTCAGTGCTTCTTTAGAGTCAGGAGTGGTCCCAGAGGACTGGAGAAAGGCATATGTGGGCCCTTTACACAAAAGCAGAAGTAAGGATGAGGTTTAAAACTACAGGCCGGTTAGTTTGACCTCGTGGTGAGTAAATTAATGGAAATGCTGGTAAAACAGAGGATAGTGAGGTTTCTGGAGTCAATGATTGCAGGATCTGAGGCAGCATGGGTTTACTAGATGCAGGTGGAAGAGCTGCCGTGTAAGTTTTGCCTCTTTGTGGATGATACCAAAATCTGCAATAGAGTTGACACCCAGGAAGGAGTAGTTAACATGAGGAAGGATCTAGCTAGGTTTGAAGAATGGTCAAGAATTTGGCAGCTGCGATTTAATGCTAAAAAATGCAGGGTCATGCATTTGGGCTGCAAAAATTCCAAGGGAGAGGTATAATATAGGGGGTGAAGTACTTCTGTCCAAGAAAGTAGAGCAGGACCTGGGCATGATTGTTTCTATGATCTTAAGGTAGGTACATTGGGAGAGGAATAGCGAACAGAAAAAAGGAGGTGACAGTACCTCTGTATACAGTAAGGGGTATATTTACTAAAGTGCGGTAAATGTGAATAACGCGCGTTGTACGATGTTAACGATCGTAAGTGCAGTATAACGCGCGTAATCACGCGCCAATGACCGTTAACGTCATACTACACGCGTTAACCATAGTTAACGATCTTAAAGCCCCGCGGCGCGTTAAAACAGCGCAGAAGTGGAGAGTGGGCGGAGAGAAGGGGTCAATGGGTGGAGAGTGGGCGGGGAGAGGCTCCCCTCACACTAACGCGCTGAATTTCTGAGCTCAATTCCAACGCGAATGAAAACCTGTCATTAAAGGCATATCAAAGGGAAGAGAAACCATTTACGTCAGCAATGTACAGCAAAACCGGGCAAACCTACAAAATGTGAGCAGTGTGATACATGTGCACAGAACAAAATTTCACCTAAAACGTTAAAAATGACCACAAGAAACATTGTACAAATTATAATCCAGCTGGGCAACAGTGATAGCAATGGGCAACAATGAAAAACACTCCCAGGAAAGCACCAAAAAAAAGAAATGATGTTTGGAAGGGTCTACGCACCGTAGACCCTTTCAAAGATCATTTCATTGTAATGGAGCTATCCTGGGAGTGTTTTGTAATGTTGCCCAATGATAGCATTGTTGCCCAGCTTGGTTATGGGTGTTTGCCCCTTTTTTCGAGGTCTTTTCTGAGGTTTATTTGCACCTCTGTCTCCATACAAGGTAAACGAGCCCACAGTAAACCTGTGCAGAGCAGGGTTTCCGACTCGACAGGCCGGTTTTCCTATCTCCAGGGACTGCACTGTCTCTGTGGCCACAGTGTGGTGCAATGGACACAGCCAGTGCCTGTAAGACCAGAGGGTCACAGGTTTAAATCCCAGCTGGGGCTCCTGCCAACCCAGTCCCCATAGCTTTACCCACCACTAAACAGTGATAGTAAAGACACTCCTTTATTGCAGAGAACATACGCATGGTTAATACGCCTATATTTTACCACACCAAATACAGACACCAGAAACAGGCGCATTACCTAGAGCAGAGTCTCGCAAATGCAGTCCTGGAGGACCCCACACCTTTCAGGTTCCATGCTGCCTCTAATAAAGATGCCTGTGCTGCATATCTATGCACCACCCCCATGGTATGCAGATGTAGCTCATGCATAGTTATGAGGGACAGCATAAAAACCCGAACAGTGTTTGGAACACCAGGACTGGAGTTGGGGAACTCTGCCGTAAAGCAGCAGCCAACAGGGCCAGCCACACCCACACACATACCCACAGGCCCAATTGGACAATGCCTCCAGGAGAGGCAGGACATTGGGCCCTGCCTGTATCTCCCAATACTAGCAGTTGCATACCTTAGCAATGCCACCCTACACCTGGGTACATGGTACACAGCTATCAAATGTTTCCTATGATAACTGGCAGATATCAATTCCTACGTTAAGCACATTTTGCCCAGTGAGCTCCACCATAACAATCATTCTGATGTCTGTGGTGTGTGCTGCAGGTCTGGTCTCTGACAGTGTTTACCACCCTGGGGAGTGACCCCCAACAGTCTTGCGTACCATATCCATGCCTGTACTGTGCCCAGGACTGGTGTGGTGGGTATGGTTGCTGAACACCTCTATAGTAGCACAATGCTGGCATAGGTGTGGGGGTGGCTGTCTGTCTATCCAGTGTGTGGTGGCTGCAAACACCTTCCACAGCCCACACTGCCAGCAATGTTGCCAGTATTGGGCTGCCAATGTGCATAATGAGGAGCAAGGTACCATGGGTATAGGCCGGACAGGGTGGCCTGGCCAGGGTGCATCTGCACAGGGCATACGGCAGTGACAGGCACATTTTAGTGCCCGGCCACCACCTACACAGACAGGGTGACCTCAGTATGTCCTGCTGAGAGATCACTCTCACCCTGACTGTGCAGTGACCACAGCATGGCTAGGCACCCCCATAGTGCTATATAGTATTTCTCTCATGTGATAGATATGGGTTTCCTGTTGGGGCCCAGTCACTGAGTTATCTTCTTGCTGTGTATGCTGACATCCCAGTTCTTGGTGCATGCATCTCCACTGGGCACATGCACTATTGACTATCTAGCAGACTGTTTGTAGCTGGTATGTGTTGTGATGGAGTGGCTTGCAGCAGGTGAATATCAGATAGTGGTGGGGTGCAGCTTCCATATCCAGGCCTGATATCTGTCTGCTATTGTGTTGTGGATGTGTACAGAGCTGCATTGACTGCCCTGTGGTGTTGCTGTTCCCCTCTACTGCCACCTTTGCAGGGAGGTAGAATGTGGATCTATTGTTTGGGGGGCCTGTTTACAGCCCTGGGGGAGAGGGGTGGTGGATGGGGGCAACACCTGACTGAAACAGACAGAGAAATCCAAGGTGTTTGTGCAGAAACTACCTATCTCACACATTAACACTGCTTTGGACCTGGTGCTGGGCGCCTCACTGCGCCCTCAGGGTGAGCACAGTACCCGCACAATGTGATGGTGTGTAGCTACTCTGTGCCAGTACAACACATGGTCACTTCCCCCTACCAGGCCGAGGTGCTGTGGGGGTGCATTCCCCATGGTGTGTATCTGTGGACGGCTGATTTGCATGTGCAGTGCATCATGGGTGTGACTGGCACAATCCAACCCTGGGTAAATCCAGCACCTGCTCACAGGCTCAGAGACACCATAGGCCAGGGGTGGGCACCTCCGGTCCTGGAGGGCCGCAGACCAGTCAGGCTTTCGGGATATCCCTAATGAACATGCATGGGATATATATGCATTAGAGATATCCTGCCAACCTGACTGGTTTATGGCCCTCCAGGGCTGGATTTGGAGACCCCTGCCTTACACCTCTGTCATTTAAGATCGTGAGTGGGCAAGGTACAGATGTCCTAGACATCAAAAGGGTATATAGAATGTGTCACATTCCTCCTCGATTCTCACCACCACCAAAACGTTGTCTAATAGACAATTTTTTGGTGGTGGTGAGAAGTGAGGAGGACTGTGACAAATTCTATCTAACCTTTTTGATGTCTTGGACATCTGCACCTTGTCCACTCACAATCTTAAATGACAGAGGTGTAAGGCAGGGGTCTCCAGATCCAGCCCTGGAGGGCCACAAACCAGTCAGGTTGGCAGGATATCTCTAATGCATATATATCTCATGCATATTCATTAGAGATATCCCGAAAACCTGACTGGTCTGCGGCCCTCCAGGACCAGGTTTGCCCACCCCTGCCATAGGCCATAGGTGTCAAACCTGTCCTGGAGGGCCACAATCCTGCCAGGTTTTGGGATAGCCCTAATGAATATGCATGAGATATATATGCATTAGAGATAGCCTGCCAACCTGACTGGTTTGTGGCCCTCCAGGACTGGATTTGGAGACCCCTGCTTTACACCTCTGTCATTTAAGATGGTGAGTGGGCAAGGTGCAGATGTCCAAGACATCAAAAATGTTAGATAGAATTTGTCACATTCCTTCTCACTTCTCACCACCACCAAAATATTGTCCATTAGACATCTTTTTGGTGGTGGTGAGAATCGAGGATGAATGTGACACATTCTAGCTACCCTTTTGATGTCTAGGACATCTGTACCTTGCCCACTCACCATCTTAAATGACAGAGGTGTAAAGCAGTGGTCTCCAAATCCAGTCCTGGAGGGCCACAAACCAGTCAGGTTGGCAGGCTATCTCTAATGCATATATATCTCATGCATATTCATTAGGGCTATCCCAAAACCTGGCAGGATTGTGGCCCTCCAGGACAGGTTTGACACCTATGCCATAGAAGAGTCTGTAATATAAGGTACCCATGCTGGTAAAAACACACGTACCCACGCACGTTTGTACGCACGGGGCTACGCCCGTACCAACGCACGCAGCTACGCCCGTACCAACGCACGCAGCCACGCACGCACCAACGTACATGGCTACGCGCACTGCGAGGGTGTGTTTCTGTAACCACTACTCAACGTAAAGAAAAACATGCCTCCTCATTCCCTATGTAATGTACAGGGTGATGCCTGGGCCAGCCTTCTGCGTTGGGCACACTGGGGACTCAAACCCATGCTGCCTGTAACAGCGGTCAGTACACTAACCATTGTGCTACAGCTCTGTTTCAGTGTTTTGTGTCTGTACGCCTTCATACGATTAACGCGCAGTAACGCGCCACGGCACCCTGTAACGCTCGTTAGTTTTGGGAACGCGCGTTAGTGGTTATGATGTCCCGCCCATGTCCTTTTTTGACTTTCCTTTCACTAACGCGACTCCTAACGCGATTTGCACTAACGCAGTTTAGTAAACATACCCCTAAGTCTTTGGTGAGACCTCATTTGGAATATTGTGTGCAATTCTGGAGACCACATCTTCAAAAGGATATAAACAGTATGGAGTTGGTGCAGAGGGTGGCTATCAAACACAGAGTTACTCACCTGTAGCAGGTGCAGGAATCTGTCCTCACATATGAGTGACATCACTGATGGAGCCTGTACTGGGACACTTCCCACCTTCCAAAGGAAGCTTTTGGAAGGTATTCCATGCCTGTGTGCTGGTCTTCCTGCCCGAAGGAGGCATCTTATCTCAATATGTTGACATAGCTTAATGAAGCCCAAAAAGAGAACAACTCCATGGGGAGGAAGGAGAGTAGTGAGGACTGATTTTTGCTGTTCCCAGAGAATACCTGCTTCAGGTGAGTATCTATGCTTTCTCCAGGACCAAGCAGGAAGTCAGCCCTAACATATGGGACTCCCTAGCTACAGACTACTGAAAAACCTGTAGACAACGAGGCAACCAGAAAAATGGACACAGTAAACAGCGGGAAACACTGAGGTACTAAGAGTCAACCCCAGCCTCAGGTATCAACCGACAGTCGACTCTCCGGTAGTCTGGACATAGAGAAGGGCCAGAGGGAAGGAGATGCATTAATTCCCAAAGAGATGCTGGCGTACAGCTTGGTCGAAGGTGCTGCCATGCTGGGAATCCTTATCCAGGCAGTAGTGGGCTGCAAAGGTGTGGACAGATGACCATGTAGCAGCCCTACAAATTTCTACTATGGAGATGGAGCACAAGTGAGCCATGAGGCTGCCATAGCACAAACATTATGCATTGTGACGAGGCACTCTAAGGAAGCCCAGCCTGGGCATAAGCAAAAGAAATGGTCAGCCACTCGGATAGGATGCACTTAGTAACAGCTATCCACAGCCTGTGGGGTCATAGGAAATGAAGAGCTGAGTGGAATGGTGATGGGGCTTCATCCATTCAAGATAAAAAGTGAGCGCTCTCTTACATTCAAAAGTATGAAGAGAGACCTCTGCCCTGGAGGCATGAGGCCGTGAGGAAAAAGTGCACAGTACCTTGGATGGGGTTAGGTGGAATGCTGAAGCCACCTTAGGGAGAAACTTATATTGAGTGAGTAGCATCACTCAATTTTTGTAGGACCTAATATAAGGCGGGTTCACTATGAATGCCTGCAGCTCAATGATTTTGCGCTCTGAAGTAAGCAGCACCATAAAGATGACTTTTTAGTTGAGGAACATGAGAGGACAAGTGACCAGCAGCTCAAAGGGTGCTGAGAGTAGCTGTCCCAGGATGACATTGAGATCCCAAGCCACTGGTGGTGGCTGAATAGGGAGATGAGAAAGCAGAAGGCCTTGCATAAAGCGTCTTATGAGTTGATGAGCAGAAAGGGGCCAGTCATCAACATTGCGATGATATGCTACAGGAGCGCTCAGGTGCACCCTGACAGAGTTAGACTTCAGTCCAGGGTTGGAGAGGTGAAGCAAGTAAGTCAGCACTGTCTCCACCGAGCAATAAAGGGGATGAGAGCCTGGTCCACACACCAGACTGAAAATCTGTGCCACTTGAAGGCATATGCCCTCCTAGTAGAATCCTTGTGGGATGCCACAAGAATGTTCTCGACATTTGAGGGCAGATGGAACTCCGCCAGAGCTACCTGCTCAGCAACCAAGCTTTCCTCCTGCAAAAGTAGATCTGGGACACAGCCTAGGGGAAGGGGCAGTGCCTGAGACAGCTGTAGCAGCAAGGGGTACCATGATTTCCGGGGCCACCGTGGGGCAATGAGTGTTAAGTAAGCCCTGTCCGCATGGACCTCGAAGAGTGTTTTGGCCACCAGGGGAGTCAGTGGGTAAGTGTAAATGAGGCCCTTGCTTCAATTCAGGAGGAAGGCATCAGATGCCACCAGACTGGAGCAAGGCATTCAGGAGCAAAACAGCGGCAGCCTAGCATTGTGAGGAGATGCAAAGAGCTCCATGGTGGGGGTGCCCCACATCTGAAAGATCTTGCATGCCTCCTGAGTGTTGAGATCCCACTGGTGCGGTTTCAGGACATTAAGGCATCTCCTCTCCTGAGAGGTACACTGCCCGGAGAAGCATCTGGTGATCACGGCGAACTTCCTGAACTGGTCTGTCTCCCAACAGAGGAGGTACGAGCACATGCCCCCTTGCTTGTTGATGTACAACATTGCTACCTGGTTGTCTGTTTGTATGAGAATGACCTGACCAGCCAGCTGCATCTTGAAGGCCAGCGGTGCATTTGCAATTCTCTGATTTCAAGGAAATTTATCTGATGAAGGCTCTCTCGCACCAACCAGGGGCCGCCGAGATGGGCTCCACAGCTGAGCTTGGAGGCAACTGTCATCAGAAATTTCTGGTGCGGGGACGCTTGGAAGGCAGCCTTGCTGGAAGATGAACCAACTGCTGCTACTAGGAGAGAGAGCCAAGTAGTGATGAAGTTATGTGAACTCTGTCAGAGAGGTGGCCCGATACCTGATGCCACTGAGTACAGAGGATTCACTGCACTTGCCTCATATAGAGGCAGGTGAACGGGGTGACATGGACCGTGGAGGCCATGTGGCCCAGAAGGTGAAGTATCTGGTGAGCACATACCATCGAGCAGCACTGAACCTGGTGCACCAGAGAGATGGGTTGGTGGGCCTGGTCTGACAGGAGATATGACCTGGCCACCAAAGTATTGAGGAGATCTCCAATGAACTCGAGGCGCTGAGCAGGTTGCAGGTGGGGCTTTGGGTAGGTGATGATGAAGCCCAGTTGTTCCAAGACCTGGATGATATGCTGCATGGCCTGGTGAACTTTGTCTGGAGAGCCGTCCCTTACCAACCAGTCGCCCAGATAAGGGAAGACAAAAATTCCCTGCATGCAGAGAAAAGCAGCCATGACTGGTAGGCACTTTGTGAAAACTCTGAAAGCGGAGGCTAGTCCAACATGAAAAACCATGTTTTGGCAGTGCTTGTCACTGGTGATGAAGTGAGGGTAGTGTTGGTGCAGGAGGTAAATGAGGATTTGTGTATAGGCAGCTTTTAGATCCAAGGAGCATAGCCAATCTCCCTGCTGGAGGTAGGGCAGCAACGTTGCAAGGGATACCTTCTTGAACTTCTCTCTCACAAGGAAACAATTTAGATTGCAAAAATCCAAAATGGATTTTTGGAGATCAGGAAGTATTGGGAGTAGAATCCTAATCCAGTTCCACCAGCCTGGCTTCCAAAAGGTTGCTACTTCCAGTTGTAGAAGTTCTCGAAGGTTAGGTTCTAGAGGGTATTCCCTTGGAAAGAACAGAAGTGGGGTGGTCAGCTCGAAGTATAGGAAGTAACCCTCCCTCACTATTTGCAATTCCCAGATATTGGTAGTGAGGCTAAACCAATGGTGGACAAAGAACTGGATGCCCCCCCCCCCCCCCCATTGTGCTGTGGAACTGGGCCTGAAAGGATAAGAAAGGCCATGGTCCAGGAGTAAAAATCCCTCCCTCCCCGCCCCATGCTGCAGCTGAGGCGCTGGTTGGGATTTTAGAGTATTAGGTCTATACTGCTGTCTTTGACCTTGGCCCTTGGCCTGCTGCCCCTGTGGGGGTGCCTGGAAGAAGTGGTATGGGGGTTATGCAATGTAGACTTTCTTCTTCTTTGGGTAAAAGGACTTCTTCTCCGAAGCCTTCTATCAGGAAAGGTCAGCAGTCTTCCTGGAGAGTCTGGTCATGGTGAGTTGTTCCATCTCCAATTCAGCAGCCTTCTCCATCATTGGTTTGCTGAAGAGGTTCTCTCCCCAGCACGGGACATCAGCCAATTTGCTCCAGGTCAGAGGACTGTAGCCACAACAGGTGGTGGGCATCAATGTCAACCACACCCACTCTGGCCACAGACTCGAAACCATCATAGTCTGCCGGAGTCACAAATTTGGTTTATTGATCAGGCTCCGGAAGTGCTCAAGATGGTCACCAGAAAGCCCATTCGAGAACCCAGCAAACTCCCCTGCCAAATCTCTCAAGAACATGCCCATTTACAGCTGGTATGCTTGTATATGGTCCACGAACATCGAGCCCTGATAACATTTTCTGCCAAAACTCTCCATAGTGCAGGCCTCCTGACCTGGGAGCACTGATGAGAGCATCTTAGTGCTCTTCATACGGCGCATGGCCACTCCCACCACCAGGGAGTTGTGAGGGCAGTTAGGTTTTCTCAAAGCCACTTGCTCACCATAGAGGCCATAAGCAGGATCTCCCACAGGATGAGAGTCACTTTCAATTGAAAGTAAGCTCTCCTACAAGGGGACATAGGATGGGGGTGAAAGAGGATAGACTCAGGAGTAATATGAGGAAATATTTCTTTATGAAAGAATGGTAGATGCATGGAATAGTCTCCCAGTGGAGGTGGTAGAGATGAGGACAAAATCTCAATTCAAAAAACATGGGACAAACACAGAGTATCTCAAAAGGGAAAAAGGGGACTACTGTAGTAGTTGATATGGAAGGACAGACTAGATAGTCCATGTGATCTTTTTCTGACCTCATGTTTCTATGTTTCATCTGCTGTTGTCCTTCTTCTCCTTCTCCCCAATCCTTTATCACTTCTGCCTTCTTTTGCCCATCTGTGGAGATGGGAGGCAGACAACTACTCTTTCACTTTTTCACTGGGAGATGCAGCTGTTGGTATTTTCCTCTTAAAGAAATCTCTCCTTAGCTTGGCTCGCCTACTACAAAAAATCTGAAACCATCCTCTCTACTCTTGTCCATTTTAGTGCTACTGCTGTCCCTAAGGGGCATGTTTACTAAACACCGTTGCTGTGCGGGTTCCCGTTAGTGTGCTGGTGCCATATAAGGAGTGGGCGGGCCAGGCAGAAAAAAGAAAAAAACCGGGCCGTACGTGTGTGCGTCGCGCTAATGTGCGGGGCCCACATTAGCGCGTGGAAAGGCTAAGTGGGGCGCTGCTGCATAACCAAACAACAGAGCCGTAGTACAACGGTGAAGACACTGACCTATGGTGCAGGGGCCAGGGGTTCAAACCCCCATTGCGCTCAATGAAAAAGACCAGCTGAGGCATCAACTTTTATGGGCAAAAGTGGTGTAGGAGGTATATTGATTATGGGCGGCAGAAGGCGGCGCACTCTTTTTTTATACGGCATGAGGCGGCGCACTGTTCATTGTGGGCGCGCTGATAAAATGGGGCAACAGAAGGCGGCGAGCCTGTGGGCAGAAGGCGTCGCGCTGATGTGTGAGGGGGCAGCCCAATAGTGGGAGGGATAAGTGGCGCGCTGATGTGCAAATAGCAGGAATGGAGCCATAGCACAATGGTTAAGACACTGACCACTTGTGCAGGCATCATGGGTTCAATTCCCTACAGTGCCCATTGAAAAAGACTAGCAGAGGCAGTATGTTTTGTGCTGTAGGAGGCCCACTAATTATATTTTGTGATAACAACTAGAAAACGCACACTCACAGCATGTTAACATAAGGCAGCCCATAAGGCACATGTGACAGTGCACCGTCCGCCAAGGCACCCTAGAATGTCCCCTATAGGGCAGCATGTATGTTGCGACACAGGATAATGTATAGTGCACCCTATATGGATGGCAACCATAAAGTGCCGTATACGGCGCCCCATAAAGCGCCCTCAGAGGCACCTTATGGGTACAGTACGCTCAGGGTGTTATTGCTGGCAGCAACATATGTACAGTAAATTAAAAAGATGCTGTGGACACCCCTATCACAGAACCCCACTGTGGGTTTGAATCCATGATCTCTGACTGCACAGGGAGTGATGTAACCATTGGGCTACAACTCCATAGCTGTAAGCAAACCCCTGGCTGGCTGCAGATAGCCTGCACGTCACCTCACAGACAGTCTGACGGTGTAAACAGGATAGGGTTAGGCCACACGTACTCATGATGCACTGCACATGCAAATTAGCTGTCCACAGATGGACACAAGATGGGTAATGCACCCCCACAGCACCTCGGCCCTGTTGGGGGGAGTGACTGGGTGCACCCATACAGCACCTCGGCCTGGTAGGGGGCACTGACCGGGTGTTTTACTGGCACAGAGTAGCTACACACCGTTACATCGTGCGGGTTCTGTGCTCACCCTGAGTGTGCAATGAGGCGCCCAGGACCAGGTCCACAACACCTTCCATGGCTGATGGAGGCCAAGTGGGAGTTTCAAAGCAGTGTTAATGTGTAAGATAGCTAGTTTCTGCACAAACACCATGGATATCCCAGTCAGGCTCAGCACCCCCTGGGAACCCCCACCAGGGCCTCCCTTCCCCCCCCCCCAGCAGCAAACATGGTCCCCCATCAAGAGATCCACACTGTACCTCCCTGCAAAGGTGGCAGTAGAGGGCAACATCAACCCCAGTCCTGCTGAAGAATGAACACCACCCCCACCCCACACACAGCCACAACACAATAGCAGACAGACATAGGACCAGGATAAGGTAAGCTGCACCCCACCACCAGATATTCCCCTGCAGCAAGCCAACAGCCACAGCACCCTACAAGCCATTCCAGCAAGACACATACCAGCTACAGTCTGCTGGTTAGTCCATAGTGCATGTTCCCAATGGAGATACATGCACCCAGAACTGGTCTACCAGCATACACAGCAAGCAGATAATTCAGTGACTGGGCCCCAAATAGAAACCCATATCTATCACATGAGAGAAATACTGTATAGCACTATGGGGGTGCCTAGCCATGCTGTGGTCACTGCACAGTCAGGGTGAGCGTGATCTCCCAGAAGGACATGCTTTGGCCACCCTGTCTGTGTAGGTGGTGGCCGGACACTACAATGTCCCTGCCAGTGCCCTATGCCCGGTGCAGATGCATCCTGGCCAGGCTACCCTGTCCTGGCTATACCCATGGTACCTTGCACCTCATTATGCACATTGGCAGGCCAATACTGGCAACAGTGCTGGCAGTGTGGGCTGTGGAAGGGGCTTGCAGCCAACACCCACTGTATAGCCAGACACACACTTCCACACCTATGCCATCATGGTGCTACTATTGAGGAAGTAATTAGCCTTGCCCACCAAACCGGTCCTGAGCACGGCAAGGCATGGATATGGTATGCAGTACAGCTGGGGGTCACTCCCCAGGGTGGTAAACACCGTCAGAGGCCAGGCCTGGAGCACGCACCGCAAACACCTAACAGATTGTTCGGATGGGGTCAACTAGCAGTATGTGCGTAACGTATGGATATCTAGCTGCCTGTGCTCCTAGCAAACGTCTCAGAGCTGTGTACCGTATACCTCAGGTGTAGGGTGACATTGGTAAGTTATGGAAGTGCTAGTTTTGGGAGATGCATGCAGGGTCCAATGGTCTGCCTCTCCAGGAGACATTGGCCAATGAGGCCTGTGGGTGTGGGTGTGTCTGCCCTTGATGGCTGCTGCTTTACGGCACAGATTCCCAACTCCAGTCCAGGTCTGCATCACCCTGTTCTGGTTTTCCTGCTGTCCCTCATGGATATGCATGAGCTACATCTACATACCATGGGTGTTGTGCATAGATATACAGCACAGGCATTTGTATGAGTGGCATCATGGAACCTGACTGGTGTGTGCCCCACCAGGACTGCATTTGGGTGATTCTGCTCTGGGTACTGGCCCTGTTCATGGTGTCTTTGCTCAGTGGGGTAAAAGATAGACATATTGCCATTGCATATGTCCTCGCCAGGAAAGGTGTGCCCTTACTATCACTGTTTACTTGGGGGAAAAATATGTGGGCAAGATTGGCAGTTGCCCCAGATGGGCTTTGAACCTGTGACCTTCTGCTCTTGCATGCAGTGTCTGCATGCACTGCACCACTGTGTAGCCACAGATGGGGTGGATTCCCTGGCATGTCCATGACTGTGGATCCGGCTGTTGCAGTCTGTTGCAGTGGACGGTGGCAGCCTGCACATGGCTAGGCCTCTGTCTTCTGTCGCTAGCAGCCACTGCCCCCTGCACCACATGTACTCGTCCGCCAACATGCTGGCATGAGCTCCTCCCATAAAAAGCAGGTGACCTGATTGGAATGTGGCAGTACGGGACTGCATTTGGGGTACTTGGCTGTGGGTAATGCCCATTGTTGTGGTGTGTGTGCGTTGTTGGGTAAAATATGGGTGTTTTCCCCATGCTTATGTCCCCTGCAATACAGGGGTGTCTGCGCTATCTGTGTTTAGTGGTGGGTAAAATATAGGGACTGGGCTGGCAAATGCCCCAGCTGGGCTTTGAACCTCTGACTTGCTGGTCCTAGAGGTACTGACTCTGTCCGCTGCACCACACTATGGCCACATAGACAGTGCAGCCCCTGGAGGTAGTGAGCCTGGCAGGATGGAGTCACAAACCCTGCTCTACGCTGTGGGCATATGCACCCTGTCTGGTGACAAACGTGCACATAAACCACGGAAATGACCACGGGAACTGGGGGAAACAATATCACCACGCTGGGCAACAGTGATATTAATGGGCAACCATAGCAAACACTCCCAGGACAGCTCCACAACAGGAAATGTTGTTTGGAAGAGTCTCCGTTCCGTAAACCCTTCCAAAATTCATTTCTTTTTTCTGGAGCTTTGTTGGGTGTGTTTTCTGTATTTGCCCATCACTATCACTGTTCCCCAGCTGAATTACTATTTTTAATAGTTCTGTTGTGGTCATTTCCTATTTTTATGTGCACTTTTGTGCTGTGCACATGTATCACACTGCTCACGTTTTGCTGGTTTCCCCGGTTTTCCTGTACATTGCTGACGGAAATGGTTTCTCTTCCCTATAAATGGTAGTTTTTACATGCAAATTCGGGCCCGATATTGTGCGGGGACCCTCTCCCCTCCCACTCTCCACCCATTGACCCCGTCCCTCCGCCCCTCCGGAGCCTTCCTACGCCCTCCTTTAGCCGTTCCACGCCTCTATCGGACATTTGCGGGCCCGCACTTGTACGGGGCCCGTTGGTGTGCCGCCTACCTGTGCGGGGGTGACACGCACGTGTGCGGGGCGTTTAAACGTGTTTATGCGCGTTTCAGTGGCGCGTTGCCGTGCGCTATTTTGCGACTCGCAAATTTGCGGACTTTAGTAAACATGCCCCTAAATCTTTTAGGAACGTTAAATTTCCCTCCTCTGCTTCTACTACTGTTTTCACACCTATCTCTTCCAAAAATTGAGATTTAATCAAACTAAATTGTAAGCACTATGGAGCATAGACTTATGCGTCTATACAGTTCTGCATATGCATGGTAGTGCTTTAGATGATGGTCTGCCTGCTTCTACCAATCTTCTCTGCCTGCACAGTTTGTTTCCTTTTCTCTCTGATTTGACTATGCAGGCTGTCTAGACCCACAGTGCCTAAGAGAGTTCTGAAACTTGCTTTTCTCTAACAATGAGAGAGAAACAGTATTTGCCTGTCTGCGCCTCTTTGCATTGTCTTTTTTGGTCTTTTTTCTTTCACACTACGCTATGTCTGGCTCTGATGGGACATTTCCCATCAGCCCCTGCGGGCTTAACAGAGACGCGAGGGAGACAGTCTTCCTTCGCGCCTCTCACAGCCTGCACGGAGGGAGGCACGGAGGGATCGAGCTTGCAGAGGGGGCCCCCGCGGGTCAGTCCATGCTGCCGCGGCAGCAGAGGGGCCCCGCGGCAGCAGCCAGCAGGTTTTTTTTTTAAAATCAAATTTTACTTTAGGCCGGTGGAGGGGGAGGGGGAAGGGGAAGGGGAGGTTAGGACTGGTAATGGGCTATTGGGGGGGCTGGGACTGGAAATGGGTTGGGGGATTAAGGCTGGAGGTGGGCTGATGAGGTTAGGACTGGTAATGGGCTGTGGGCTGTTGGGGAAGTGTTAGAACTGGTAATGGGCTTTGGGGGGGGGGGTTAAGACTGGTAATGGGCTGTGGGCTGATGGGGGATTTCTGGTAATGGGCTATGGGGGGGCTAGGACTGGAAATGGGCTGGGGGGGTTAAGACTGGAGGTGGGCTGATGGGGTTATGACTGATAATGGGCTGTTGGGGGGTTTAGAACTGGTAATGGGCTTTGGGGGGGTCAAGACTGGTAATGGGCTGTGGGCTGATGGGAGCTGTCTGGTAATGGGCTATGGGGGGGCTAGGACTGGAAATGGGCTGGGGGGGTTAAGACTGGAGGTGGGCTGATGGGGTTAGGACTGGTAATGGGCTGTGGGCTGATGGGGGGGGTTAGGACTGGCAATGGGCTATGGGGGGCTGACTGGAAATGGGTTGATGGGGTTAGGACTGGAAGTGGGCTGATGGGGGGTTAGGACTGGTAATGGGTTATAGGGGGGGCTTAAACTGAAAATGGGGTGATGGGGGTTAGGACTGTAAGTGGGTTGATGGGGGGCTAGGACTGATATTGGGTTGGGGGGTTGCTAGGACTGGAAATGGGCTGATGCAGGGACTAGAAGGGAATGGATGCTGGGTGAGGCTGGAACTAGAAGGGAGCTGATGTTGGGGGAGGATTAGAATGGGATGGGGCTGGAAGAGTAAAATGGAGAAAGGAAAAATATTTTGTGTGGGAGGGATAAAAAATCTACAATTGGCCGGATATTGGGAGAGTAAGTGGGGATTGAGGATGGAGGGGTAAAATTTGAGTGGATAAAATAGGAATGAGGAAAGAGCAAAAGGAGAAAGATTAGTATGTTAAAGCAGATGTAGAGAGAGAATGGAAAAAACTAGAAGAGAGAAGAAAGGACAAATGGACAGCAGACGATGGAGAGTTAGCAGAAGACACGAAGAAACCAGAAGAAAGTGGCTGGAGCAATTGCAGCTGAAAAAAATGCACAAAAGGTAGAAAAATATCTCTTTATTTTGAATTTATTAATTGGAATATGTCAGCTCTGGTAAATGTGCATCATTAACGTCTGCGCTTTGTTTAGTACAAGAGCAAATTAATGTATAGTTTTATTTCTACAGTGTTGTACATTCCAAGTTTGGCTTTTGGGATTCCCAGTTTAATTATTGTCTTCCTGTTTCTAAAATGTGATTACTTGTTTGGTGATGGTCTATGTTCTGCATGTGTAACTGAGCTGAGGTGTTCTGTTTATATAATTCCTATTTGACATTGCCACTTGTTCTCTTTCCCCAGTAGGTCATGTATTGTTGTTCTCTGAAATGTATTGGTTTAATATTTGCAGTGTTGCCTTTTGATTGGTAGAGTATGGTGCTTTGTGAGTCCTGGTAGTGCTGTTAGGATACGGCGGGTTTGCTATGGGTTCTAAATGGGCAGTGTTTGTAGTAGTTCCTAATGTGTCTGGCAGTTGGCACTGGATTATAGTAATGTAGAAATCTTTTAGTCTTTCTTTATCCATACACTCATTAAGAGTCACGTTTACTAAAAGTTAGTATATGGTAACATTATGCAAATATTTATGCAAATGAGGCCCCTTATGCAAATGAGGCCCACACCCCCCTTGGGCCGCCCCTGCTGGGGGCCCACAATTTTTGTTGGCGTAGGGCCTCACTCAAGGTAAATCCGGCCCTGGTTGGCGGAATACCAGTGTTTCTGCTGGGTGTCCTGGTGCCTTGCCTTTTTGATTACGTTCTCCGTACCATTGATGACATTAAAAAGGGTATTATAATGATTTTTATAGACATTTCGGCTGCATTCGATTCTGTAGATCACAATAGGTTATTACATAGATTAGAGGAGATTGGTCTACATGGGGTCACATTAAAATGGTTTCAATCATATCTGACAGAGAGATTTTTACAAGTAAAGATTGGACAAAAAACTTCTCTGCCCATAAGAGTATTACAAGGTGTGCCACAAGGTTCCGCTCTTTCTTCGCTTCTCTTCAACATTTATTTGCAGCCAATTTGCAATATTCCATTAAAAAGTGGCATAAAGTATACAATTTATGCTGACGATATTATGATTTTCACAACTATCTCCATCGAGAAACCTGATTTTTCCAGCATCACAGATTGTCTATCACAAATGTCCACCTGGTGTAAAACCAACAATATGCAAATTAATTTTAGCAAGACAGAGGCATTATTTGTATCTCATAACCAAAATTTTGCACATCCACCTGTCATCAAGATAGATAATTCAATTATTCCTATTAAATCAGAAGTGAAATATCTTGGAGTTACTCTAGACAAGGAATTAAATCTCAGATCACACATAAACAAGACGATTAGAAGCGCTTATTATAGAATGAAAATCATCAGAAGACTAAGGCCGCTTCTGGAAACTGTTCACTTCCGCAATGTTTGTCATGCTCTAATTACACCATTACTTGACTTCTGCAATCCAATATATCTGGGTCTAGCTAAGCAGTCACTGAAGCCTTTACAGTTAGCGCAAAACACCGCTGCTCGTATAATTTTTGGTCTATCAAGTAAAGAGCATATAACTCCTATCTTAAAGGAGCTTCATTGGTTACCAATATCATCTCGTATTAAATACAAAACAGTAATTTATATTTTCAAGATAAAGCAACAATGTTCTGCAAAAAGTCTGACGTATCTTATCCGGTCAGATATTAGCAACAGACCTAGGAGAAGTGTATCTGAAAATAGAATCAGCTCCTCAAATGACATCAGAAAAACACGCAAGGAGACCTCTGAGAGAGCTTTCTCGTTTGCTGCGACTTCCATCTGGAACTCCCTACCTAATGATCTGAGAGCAGCTCAGGACATCAAAGACTTTAGAAAACAACTGAAAACAGTTTTGTTTACGGAGCACTACGGTCATGCAATCAACTAATTAATTTTAAGAAAGCAATTATTTATATATACATTGTACAATAGCTCACTTTATAGTATAGCTCACAATATATATAGTGCACCTTTTCCCAAGACATTTAATCATATATTTACAAACTATGTATATATTATCACAGATTTTTTCACTATTACTAATTTTCTCTTTTGTTAAACAGCTTTGATTCTATGATAAGGTGGTATAAAAATCCAATTAAATAAATAAAATAAATAAATAAAATAAATGCATGGGCGCTCCAGCAGGAGCAAAGGCTGGGCTATACGGGGATGTATTTCGATATCCCATGCAGTGCAATCAGGGCCTGTCTGACATGTCTATGTGCCCAATGCTGCACCTGCAGGAACATCTAGCTCCCGCTGGTGCAGAATCAGGTACACATTCGACCCATCCCATTTTTGTATGGGCCGGTGGCCCGGATATGCCCCACCTGAAATGGGGCTCTAAGTGAATGGGTGGGTGAGTAATATCTTACTCTCTCTTCATCTTCATATAGCAGTTTCTGCTCCCAGAGGGGTGTTTATCCTACCTTTCCACATATGTTTCAGGGACCCCTACCTCCAGTATCACCTTACATTGTCCACTTGGTTGCACATTACATTCAGATTCACACTTCATGTAGTAGAACCTTCCCAGGACTGCTCATCTGAAGAAAAGGCCAGAGCCAAGGCCATTCATGAAAGTGCGATAAGGAGGTAGGACAGGAACAGAAGTGGAAGGCTATGTTGAAGGACAGCAGAAGTGGCTGCTCATTCAAACTAGGGACCTGGACTGGAGGAGTAGCTGAATCCTTAGAGTACTGGCTTGGGTACCAAGAGACAAGGGTTTGATTCCCACTGACGCTCTTTATGGCCTTGGGCAAGTCATTTAACTATCCATTGCCTCAGAAAAATCCAAGTTACAATGTAAACCGCTTTAACTGAAATGATAAAGCAGTATAAAAAACATGTTAAGTAAATAAATATAATGCTGACAAGGTTAGGTAGGTGCTGCATTATGATTTTCAACCCATTGCTGTCGCTGCAGGCTCTTGATAGGGGTAGCAATGGGGATCCCCTGGGGATTCTAGAGTTCTAGACAGCTGCCTATTTTGCCTAACAGCAGTGAGGTAGGAGCAGAGATTACTATGAAACTCTGTCTTTCCCCAAAACTTTGGTTTCATCTCTCACAACTGTTGCTTGCCTGGGGACAGGGCCAGCCTGTCAAATAGGCAGTTGCCTAGGGCAGCAGGTCCCAGTGGGCGGCATTGGCCCCTCCTCCTCCTAGTGAAGTGGCAGTTCACTGCTGCCTGGAACCCCCAACACCCCCCCCCCCCCCACTCCCCGCTGAACTGCTACTTCAGTGCCGTGGTGAGCTTTAAAAAGCCCACGCACATACATGCAGTTCCGGCCTGCTTCTCCTGCCCGCCCTCCATCAGGGGGCAGGAGCGGCAGGCCATGAACGCCTATGTGCACGGGCACTTTAAGGCCTGATGCAGCACTGAAGCAGCAGTTCAGCACAAGGGGGGGCGGCATGGCAGGCTGGATGGAGGCGCAATCTTTTGGGGGAAGTAGTGGTACAGAGGATCTGCCTAAGGCAGCAGAAACCCTCATGCTGCCAGTGCTTGAACCCCCTGGTGGAGGAGGAGGAATAGGAGCTCCCTGAAGAGGAGCTACAGGTTGCTGACCTATGTTCTTTCGGGTCCTACGTCTGACCTGTCTATGTGCCCAATTCTGCACCCGCAGGAACATCTAGCAAAACAAAATAAGATCTCACGTAGGGCACAATAAAGTTCCAGGGCAACCTAGGGACAAAGGCTAGGGATGCATGGATCGCCATTTTTTAGCAGTAGAGTTTCTAGCAACAGTTGCAAATATTTTACCTTCAGAACCTTGGGACCTTCTTCCTGGCTATTTGAAATCTGTTGGGCTGCATTGTGGCAATTGTTCTCAAACTTTCGTGGACGAGAAGCTGAAAAATATTTGCAACTGCTGCTGGAAACTCTACCTCTTACAAATTGATCTCTCCCTGAAGCAGGGCCTCAGGGGCTCTGCCCCTTACAGCAGTGGAAGCTTGTTCCTTCAATTCTACAGCTGTACTCTTCTGTCTGCCTCATGTTTTGTTTCTGTAAGCAGTAGGTTTTATACACAAGAAAGTGGCACTTCTTATAGTCTTACGAGAAACAGGCTTAAAACCTGCAGGTGTTGACAAGAAGTGAAATAGGCAGAACAGAACAGTGGCAGGAGCGAAGGAACAAATTCCTGCTGCTACGTAGAGATGTAATTGGGCTGATGTTAAGCAGCTGATGCTGGGGATGAAAAGAGATAATATTGAGGGGGGGGGGAACTGGGGGAGAACTTATGCTAAGAGGGCTGGACGAGGGAGGCTATTGCTAATGAGCTGATGCTTGTGGAAGGTGGAAAAGGATGGGGCTGGAAAGGGGCTGATGATGGAGCTAGGGCTGGGAGCTAGCGGGGCTTATGCTAAGCGGCAGATGCTGAGGATAAGGAGGCTGAAGGGGCTGATGCTGGAGTGATGGACAGATGTTAAGCAGTTGATGCTGGGGCTGAGGGGCTATGTTGGAGTACTGCTGGGGCTGCAACATAGGCGTTGTTGGAGGTGATTAGGACAGCTATCAATAGCTTTTTTGTATCACTTTCTGAAGTAAAATACTGAACCATATTTTGATGGTGGCAAGTTTGTCACTCCTGTGAAAGAGAACTGTTGTGAAGTAGTAACAGTACAATTGTGAAACATTATTGGGCTTGGATGAACTTGCATATGTAGAGTTTCTGGATATCCCCATTGAAACACCCTTTATGAACTAAGAATGCATAAATATACATATTTTTGAATATGATCTTCATAATTATTTTTATTCATTTTTTGATACCAATACTTAGAATTTTGTATTTTTTGACATTTGACTTTCTTTACTATATAGACATTAACAATCTCACACCATTTAAACTGACAAAATTAGAAAAAAAAACATTTTTGAATGACATAGCTATTGTTTCTGTGAGGGTTTTTTTTTTTAGTGTGTACCAGCTGTTTTTGTGGTTACTGGGACTGCTCCTGTAGCAGCAAAGCGCAGACAAACCAATAATACCAGGAGTCTGTTCAGAAGGTCCAAATCATTTATTTGTGCACAAGTCTCAAGCAGAATCAAATTCAAAATGGCTGAGCAAAGTTTTCTAGCATTACAACAACTTTTATAGACTTCTGTTCCATTCTAGGTATAGAAAAAACATTTCATTGGTCCCGGTACTCTCCCGTACCTCCCGTACCCCTTCCATTGGTCCCGGTACTGATAAGATTATCCAATTATGTTCCTTCAGTGGGCTCAGCACCTGCATACCCCCCTTCTAGTCCCAATTACAATGGCCAGTTCATCAACTTGTTACTTTCATACTCTCAAGGCCATAGAGCCAATTTGTGCATGCAGGGGAGCAGGGCTCTGCAACTCATCTGTCAGCACTCCCAATTATATTCCTTGCAGATGTACTTTTCTTATCAGTAACTTTTAAACATATTTTCTGTATTTTTCCATCTTCCAGTTTTGCTTATCTAAGTTAGTTTAGTACTCTTGCAGAGTTCTATCCTACAATAGCAGCATGTTGGGGGATGTGCAATTCCTATGAGCCTCTCCACAGGCTTCATTTACAGGTCAAGCTAGTTAGGCCTGCCTGCTTATGTCAGACACTGTGGATCACAGGCCTGCACCTGCCACATTCCCCCCTTTGATTAATCTCACCCTATTACTTAATAAGGTGTGATGATTAAATCACCTTTTAGAAGAATCACATCATGATTGAAGGATTACGACTAGGGCTGGCTCTATATAGGGCCATTATTTTAGTTGCGGTCTTCCGCTCTACTGTGCTATCAATAGCATTATGAATAGAACGCATACAACATGGGATTAAACATGGTAATAAGAAAATAACAACAACAAGGATTAGTACTAAGACAATGAAAGTCTTAAATCCTCCCAGCCAGGAGAAAAGGTTAGCAAACCAGTTAGGGAACTTTAATGAGTGCCAAGTTTGCACTGGCACATAAGCATGTCTTTGCATATCTTTAGCAATTTCTTCAACTACTTGACCCTTATCATCTATTTTTAAACAACAATTAGTTAAATTCAGTTTACCACATACTCCTCCTTCTGCTGCTAACAAATAATCAAGTGCTAAGCAGTTCTGATATATAGCAGTGCGCATCTGAGTACTTTGTCTAGCTAAGAGTGTAAGAGCATGACTAGTTTCATTGGTTATTATTTCAACTACTGCTTGTAAGCGAATAATACGATTAATCATATAGATTGGAGTTCGATAACCATACATGCCATCATCATTCCAAGTGGCAGGCCCATAATACTCAATGATTCTTTCTGGTGGCCAATCATCACCCTGCCACTTCTCCCACTTGCCTATCTGTAAGGCTTCTCTTTTCTGCCTTAGTGCTCGTTTGTGTCGGTGGGTAGTGTATACAGGGTATCCTAATTGTTCTCCATGTTCAGTGTTTAAAAGAAAGAAAGAAGGTCTGATGGTTCCTAAGACACATGCTCCTCCCCATTGTGGCGGGAGTTGTGCATACGCTCGGTTTCCGCAGATCCAATATAGGCCAGGTGGGGCTTGCCAGGCATGGACTTTGGCAAGGTTAGTCCATAAATCAGCAAGTTCAGGAAATCTGGCTAATGGGTTAGGAGGTTCAGGGTGTTTGATTCCTGACCACCATGCCGTCTTTCTGGGCGTGGCATTATAGTACTTCTGGCTAAGACAGACCAGCTGTCCTACCTTTTGGGTGAACTGGGGTCCAGTTCTGGCATAGCAAAGACGTCCAACGATTGAGTGCGCTAACACCCATTCACTAGTAGTCTTGTGTAATTCAGTCTGATTGTAAATCAAAGAATAATTCAATTCTTGGGCTTCCCATGGCCACTGATCTCCCATTTGGGTTCCGCCACAGAAATAGCAATCTGAGATTTTAAGACTAGATACTACTGCTCCGGCCAATTCTAAAAATAAATTCTGAGAAGGATGAGGGATTTCAAACTTATTTACATGCATGGCCTCATAGAAGGTATTATGGATATGATATTTAGATGACTTGTGGGCTTGGGTATTCAATCTGATATACACAATGGTTCCTGGATCTATTGCCCCTCCAGCAATACGTAAACCAAACTTGTATCCTTGTTTCCATGCATAGGGATTGTGTATGCGTAAATGTAAGGGGTTACAAGCATCCTTCTGACATTTATCATTTGTTGTTGGCTTGGTTAAAGTGGCCATTCATTTATCTATCTTCTCGTCAACTATACCATTATTCCAGGTAGCATAAAACACACATTCCCAATCCGGGCAATAGTAATCTGCTGCTGGAGCAGTACTATAGCCTGGTTCCTTTTTACCTGTACACTTCCTCCATCCTGTGGCACCTTCTGGACACATGTACTTATGGTCATTCCGATACGCTTTCTCCCAAGTACCACAGGTGGAATAACTATCTTGGTTAATGACATTACATGCATCAAAATTCAAAACAGCAGGTTTAGTAATGTCCTTAAGTGGTGGTGTAGCAGCTATTATAGGTCCATCTGCATCCTTCCATCGTATTTCCAACGTGTAATAGGATGGATTCTGATGCGGATTATAGCATGCTCTAATTTTGCCATAAGTGCAAACATTCAGTTCAGTGGTGTTATAAATACACCGAGTCACTTTTCCCTTGCAGGTATAGTACGAGTGGTAAATCAAAGTCTGAGTTACTTTCAGTCCAGTTCGAGTAGAAGTAATGCAAGCAGTGCATGGAGGTAAAGCATAAGTCAGTTCAAAACCTCCATAGAAGGCAACCAGGATGAAGCAAAAGTAAAGATGCATGTTGATGTTGATTGGAGTTCTTCTGAATCCTCAGCTTGCTGATCTTGATCACGGCGTTCTCTTTTATTCTTCGTCCCGTTTGCTAATGAAGCAATTTAACGGGTGCTGAGCGTTGATTGAAGATCCTCAGGTTGTCCAGTACACATTAACCAACTTATTAGCAATTTCAGTTGGCTTGTGAAGTCTGGCTAGTCAATGTAGTATCAAAGTAGTGTGAAAAATCACGCACAGATTGAGTTCGTTGAAACAAAACTGTTGCTGCATGGAAAACAGCAATCCTCTTCGAAAGACTTGGCTACTGCAAAGCACTGTGATGAAGTGTCTAAGCTGCTGGTTGCCGTCTCAGAGTAACTCGCAAGGGTGCATCAAGATGCTGCTCTGCTGTCCACTGCTCAGGTTCAGGATCAGCGGCGGGCTTGACTCTGCTGTGGTGGATCCAGGCGTCGATCTCGGCTACCTTTACTGCAGTTGGGGTAGACAGGATGACGGTGTACGGTCCCTTCCAATGGGGTTCCAACGGTGTCTTCTTCCAATCTTTGATCCACACCGAGGTACCAGGCTGATAGGGATGCAAAGGTTCCGTCAAGTTGATAGGCAACTGGTCTTGGATCCACGCATGGAGAGTCTGCAGAACAAAACTAAGAGCTAGGAGTTCTTGTCTGGTTACTTCTGAACCAATTTGGGCTAAACTTCCTTTAATTCCCTGCACTATTGGTGGGGGTTTACCATACAGAACTTCAAAAGGGGAAAATCCTGTTGACTTTACAGGAGCTGAGCGTATTCTGAGTAAAGCTATTGGGAGCACTTGGGGCCACTTCAAGTGCGTCTCCTGACAAAGCTTAGACATTTGGGCTTTTAGGGTACGATTCATTCGCTCAACTTTCCCTGAACTCTGGGGTCTGTATGCAGTGTGGAGTTTCCATTGTATCTGCAAAGCTTTTGCTAACTGTTGAGTAACCTGGGAGACAAATGAGGGTCCATTGTCTGACCCTATTACTGCTGGAATTCCGAACCTAGGGACAATTTCTCTCATTAAAACTTTAGTAACTTCTCGGGCTTTCTCAGTTCTGGTTGGGAAGGCTTCTACCCACCCAGAGAAAGTACAAACTAATACCAATAGATAATGGTATCCATTGGCTCTTGGCATTTCGGTAAAATCAATTTGGAGGTTGTGCATGGGGGTTACACCTCCTGACTGAACTCGGGGTGCCGTTATAAGGCCTTGCTTGGCATTATTTTTGGCACAGGTTAGACATTGACGTGCTACTGAAGCTGATATGGTTGTCAATAGAGGGATGTAAAAATGTGGTCTAAGTGCTTTTTCCATAGCACTTTTTCCATAGTGGGTAGCTTCGTGGAAAGCTTTGACAAAAGATGGTCCTAACAGTTCAGGAATTACTATTCGTCCAGGGGGTTGACTGCCCTCTTCTGGTGGCAGCTCAATCCATCCATTTTTCAGTACTCCATCTTCTTTGTTACAGTAGTAATCTAATTCTTTGGTGGTATATCGTGGTGTCCATAAATTCAGAGGTACTGGAAACAATGCTGCTTGCATCGGCATTGCTTGTGGGGTAATCTGTCCTGTCATAGCTGCTTGTTGTGCTGAGGCATCTGCAAATCTATTTCCTCGGGCAACTTCTCCTTTTCCGGCTTGATGTCCTCTGCAATGCATGACAGCTACACGTGTTGGGGCCCAAACTGCATCAAGTAACATCAATATCTCGGGACCATATTTGACTGACTTTCCTCCGGATGTGATGAGCCCTCGTTCTTTATAGAGAGCTCCATGGGCATGCAGAGTGGTGAAGGCATATTTGGAATCTGTATATACATTTAGCACAAGTTTCTCTCCTAACAATAATGCTCTGGTGAGTGCTATCAATTCGGCTTTCTGGGCTGATGTGCCTGAGGCTAAAGCTGATGATTCAACTACTTCGTGTTGAGTGACGACTGCATATCCGGCACAGCGTCGTCCATCGAGGATGAGACTGCTCCCATCAACATAATAGATTTGGTCAGGATTGTCTATGGGCACATCTGTCAAGTCAGGTCGACTGGAGAACACAGTTTCCATGACTTCGATACAGTCATGTTCTGGGAGTTCTTCACTGATGGGTATCAAGGTGGCTGGATTCAAGGCATGACTCACTTCTAGTTGTATCTGTGGGTTTTCACATAACATGCTCTGGTATTTCAACATTCGGGAATTGGTGAGCCAATAATTTGCTTTTTGTTCCATAAGGGCAAGGACTGCATGTGGCACAGTGACTCGTATGTTCTGTCCTAGTGTGAGCTTGTCTGCTTCACTCACTAATAGTGCTGTAGCTGCCACTGCTCTCAGGCATGGTGGCCATCCTTTGGCCACAGGGTCCAATTGTTTCGATAGGTATGCTACAGGTCGCTCCCAATTTCCCAATTTCTGAGTCAATATGCCTAAGGCATTTCCCTGTGCTTCATGTACAAACAAGTGGAAAGGCTTGTGGACATCTGGTAGTCCAAGTGCTGGTGATGACATCAATTCTTCCTTTAACTTCTTGAAGGCTGTATCCTGCTCAAGTCCCCACTCCAGTGGCGACTTCTCTTCTCCTTTTGTGGCTTCATACAGTGGTTTGGCAATTTGGGCGAAGTTGGGTATCCAGATTCGACAATATCCTGCCGCTCCCAGAAAGGCTCTGACTTGCTTTCTGGTTGTTGGGGTTGGTATTCTACATACTGCTTCTTTTCTTTCTCTGCCTAATCTTCGGCTTCCTTGGGTTATACGAAAGCCCAAGTATTTCACTTCTTTTTGGCATAGCTGTGCTTTTGCTCTGGAAACTTTGTATCCAGCTTCATCTAGTAACTGCAAGAGATCTTTGGTGGCTAGTATACATTCACTTTCTGATATGGCAGCTATCAGTAGATCGTCCACGTATTGGAGAAGCACTCTCTTCCCCGGGGCCACTGGATAGCTTGAAAGGTCTTGATTCAGTGCAGCACTAAAGATGGTAGGCGAGTTCTTGAATCCTTGGGGTAATCGTGTCCAGGTGAGTTGGCCCCCTCTTTCAGAGATGGGGTCCTGCCATTCAAATGCAAACAATATTTGACTTACAGGGGCTAATCTTATGCAAAAGAATGCATCTTTTAAATCCAGTACAGTGAAATGGGTAGCTTCAGCAGGTATCAGTCCTAAAAGAGTGTAAGGATTAGGTACAACTGGATGTATAGTTTCAACTGCATCATTTACTCTCCTTAAGTCTTGTACTGGGCGGTAATCATCCGTTCCAGGTTTCTTTACTGGCAAAAGTGGAGTGTTCCATGGGGATTGACATACTTTTAGTAGGCCATACTCGAGCAATCTTTGCAAGTGACGATGAATGCCTTCAATTGCAGCTCTTGGGAGAGGGTACTGTTTGACGTGCACTGGTGTAGCACTAGGCTTGAGGGTTACAATTACTGGAGCTATATGCTTGGCTAGGCCTGGGGGACTGCCTTCTGCCCATACTCCAGGTGGTGCATGAATGTTCTTTAAAGTTTGTTCAAAATAAGTGTCTTGAATAGAGTCATCAATATAATACCTCCATTCTTCTTCTCGGGGAACTGTCAGCAGCATTATTCCTGCTGGTTTGGCTTGGGGATTTACTGTCATTTGCATTTCTCCTTTTTCAGAGAAAGATATTTGTGCTTGGAGTTTGGCTAACATATCTCGTCCCAGTAGTGGCACTGGACATTCGGGCATGTAAAGGAATTGATGAGTTATTTGCTGTCCTCCTAGACTGCATATACGATTCTGAAGAAAAGACTTTGTAGCTTTGGCACCAGTTGCTCCTATAATGGTGACTGCTTTTGTAGAAAATGGGGCTATCTTTTTGTCTATTACTGAATGTTGTGCTCCAGTATCAACCATAAAGTCCATAACTTGGTCTCCTATTTGTATTCCGACCATAGGCTCCTTGAGACCTAAAGCAAACTTGGAGCCCGGTCTGTCCTAATCCACGTCATTTTCATCATGGATCGTTGTGGCCAATGCTTGAATGGCTCCTCCTCTTTCTCGCTGGAATTGTTCTCGATTGGCTCCTCCGCGGTTTCGGGGATAGCCTCGTCTTTCTTCTCACCATTGATGATTGCTGTCGTCATCTTGCTGGGCGTCTTCGAGTTGCGGGCACATATCTCTCCAATGTCCTTCTTCTCTGCAATAGGCGCATTGGTTCACGCCTAGCTTCTGGGACCGGCCTCCGCCTTGGCCCCGCCCTCTTCCTCTGCTCCGTCGACTAGGGATACCTCCCCTTTTCTGTTCAACTATGGCCGCAGCCAAAAAATCAGCTTTCTTCTTCATCTTTCTATCACATTCTCTCTGCCTTTCATTATCACGATTCACATACACTTTATGAGCGACTTCCAGTAACTGTGTTGCATTCATGCCCGCAAACCCTTCTAATTTCTGTAATTTACGTCTAATGTCTGGTTGAGACTGGTTTACAAAAGCAGAATTCACCATACATAAACTTCCTGGTGCCTCGGGATCATAGGGAGTATACATTCTGTATGCTTCAATTAATCTCTCATGAAAATCTGCTGGGCTCTCATCTACACCTTGGATAACTCCTGCAACTTTGGAAAGGTTCATAGCTTTTTGGCCTCCCCTTCTCAGGCCTTGTAAAAAGCCTTGGCGAAAACGGGCTAGGGCTGTGGATCCTTCCTCTGTATTTGGATCCCAATGGGGGTCTTCATTCGGGAATTCTCTCTGGGCTGCTTCCCGATAGTCTATTCTGTTCAGCCCTTGTCCCGGAGCTACCGGGTTAGCTGCTTTTCTAATTCGTGTTCGCTCTTCTGTCGTGAATAGAGTGGTCAGGAGCTGGCGGCAATCTGGCCAAGTGGGTTGGTGGGTTTCCATAATAGTAGTTACTAATTCTGTAAGTTCCTGGGGCTTACTAGTATAGGAGGCATAATGCGACCTCCAATTTAACAAATCAGTTGTAGAGAAAGGGATATACACATAAGTTAAGGGTCCCGCTACCACCTCCTCATTATCATTCTTTATAGGCACCCCCGGGACTTGCCGTAAAGGCATCATTTTGGCAGTAGCTGTCTTGTGGGATCTAAGGGTTGTTTTCGTAACTGTCTTTCCAGAGGTCACTTTCATTTTCTCAACAGGTTTCACTTTGGGTGTACATTTTGCTGGCACCCTAGTGCTGACAACCACTTGTACGCTGTCATCCTCGCTTTGGGCATTTTCAATTTCTTCCTCCTCTACCTCTACATCTGACTCGCTTTTTATAATATCACCTTCTTCAGCTAAGGGAAATTCCTCTCTCTGCCCTCCGGGAGGTGGGTCAGGGGTTGGGTCCCGCACCGGCTGTCTCTGGGGCTCTGGGGCAGGACGCCGGGCTACTCTTACTGGACCTGGGGTTCGAGGCTGTCGGGGAATTATTTCTGGGGAATCAGGATCCACCAGGATGGGCTTCTTCCTGGACTTCTTATCCTGCTCTTTCATTCTAGGCTGTTCCGTTTTCTGTCTAGAATCTGTTTTAGCTAACATTATTCTGCACTGTTCCTCATAACAGTGCTGCGCCCAGAGGGGCGGATCTTCACAAATACTTAACCAGGAATCTATATAGGGGTACTGATCGGGGTGCGCTATCCACACTCTACGGTGTACCAACTGAATAATTTCTACATTGAACGTTCCCTCTCGGGGCCAGGTGGGGTCTAGATCGGGCCACTCCCTAGTACACAAAATCTGCAAACGGGCTGCTGTCATTTTAATACCATAATCTCCAGAATATCCCTCTTTAAAATGTGCGATCATACATTCTAATGGAGTGTTTCTAGTAGACCCCGCCCCTCCCATTTCGATGTGTGTGCGCAACAACAGACAAAAGGGAAAAGGAGGGCGGACCGTGGGTAAGGGGTCCTCACGGCCCTGGAAACGTATAAGGAGTACAAATAACAAGACAAGACGACAATCGCTTCCCCCTTTTCGCGACCTGAACGCGGTCGCCCGGTCAGGAAATGCGCTACTCAGGGGTCCGCCTTCACTTGGTCCGTGCTGCCAGACCTCTCATTCACACTTCATTCACACAATCATGCTAGCAACGTATCCCAGAATGCATTTGTCTCTATCTATTCTGACTAGTCTTACCAATTTCCCAATTACAAAAAGGATGGGGGTTTCACCCGGCGAATACCCATGTGGGGTTACTCGGCCCTTCCTTGAGAGGTGATCAGGCTCTCTTACCAATTTCCAATATCTCGAGATTACAAATTCCAAATTCCAAGTTCCAATGGCAGTTCTGCTCTTTCTATATCTGTCTAGACACCAAATCAAAACTATACTCACCGGATCCGGTCCTCAAACTTCCCAAGCAGGCGCATGAGTTGGACCTCGGACTCCCCTCACTCGGGTTCGAGGCGTTGGCTCCAGCCGGGCCCGGCACCCGCCGAGGTCCGGCCAGCTCCCTCCAATACAAGGGACCGGCGGCGCCAGGGAGCAGCCCTCGTCGGAAGGGCGCTATCCCGGCAGGACCAAGCCTATAGAGGCGGAAAGTCGTGGTATATTGCCCTATATACACTTTGATTCCACAACTTCCCGGCCAACGCACCAAGAATATGTAGCAGCAAAGCGCAGACAAACCAATAATACCAGGAGTCTGTTCAGAAGGTCCAAATCATTTATTTGTACACAAGTCTCAAGCAGAATCAAATTCAAAATGGCTGAGCAAAGTTTTCTAGCATTACAACAACTTTTATAGACTTCTGTTCCATTCTAGGTATAGAAAAACATTTCATTGGTCCCGGTACTCTCCCGTACCTCCCGTACCCCTTCCATTGGTCCCGGTACTGATAAGATTATCCAATTATGTTCCTTCAGTGGGCTCAGCACCTGCATACCCCCCTTCTAGTCCCAATTACAATGGCCAGTTCATCAACTTGTTACTTTCATACTCTCAAGGCCATAGAGCCAATTTGTGCATGCAGGGGAGCAGGGCTCTGCAACTCATCTGTCAGCACTCCCAATTATATTCCTTGCAGATGTACTTTTCTTATCAGTAACTTTTAAACATATTTTTCTGTATTTTTCCATCTTCCAGTTTTGCTTATCTAAGTTAGTTTAGTACTCTTGCAGAGTTCTATCCTACAATAGCAGCATGTTGGGGGATGTGCAATTCCTATGAGCCTCTCCACAGGCTTCATTTACAGGTCAAGCTAGTTAGGCCTGCCTGCTTATGTCAGACACTGTGGATCACAGGCCTGCACCTGCCACACTCCCTCATGTAACATAGTTTCTAAGCTGTCAGCACAACCCATTTTTCCTTACTTTGGTTTCACTTTTTGCTTTAAAATATGGTATTTTGAGAATTGACTGAGGTAATTTTTTGAAATATTTTTATGAAAATTATAAGATTTATCTTTAGGGATTTTTTTGTAATCCCCTGAAATTCGGTTCCCACTTTGCAGTTATGGTATAGCATATGGCACAACAACACATGGCTTTTTGACAGATATCCTTAATGCACAGACTGTAACTTCTACATTCCTCACATCTTTGACAGAGAGGCATACAATGAGGTGACATTAAACAGCTAGGAAACAGACCATAGGACTTTCTCCCCTAGTATCTTTCCCCCTACCTCTTCAGAGCTCACATATCTAGCTGGATAGCGTCAGCCTTCAGTTACAAACTGGGGGCTGATAACTTTAGCCATGAAGTGCCAGCACACCCAGCAGTCACCATACAGCAACAGGATCCAGAATGTTTCTGTTTAAGGAAATGTTTGAAGTTAATATGGCTCTGGTGACATAATTATTGGAGGGGATGATACATTAGACAGAAGTGCACAGGTTAGAGACTCCCGTAGGCCCCCTAATTCTTCAGGTCATGATATGGTAGATACAGCTGATTTAGTGGATGCGGGGTGGGTTCACTACCCCACTGAGAAGGAGTATACTTTATTCTCTGTTCCCCATCATTCTTATACACGTATTAACATCTTCTTAGTGTCTTTTATGCTCCTGCCAGAGATTGATAGCTGCAATATCAACCCCATTCATGTTTCTGATCATGCTGCCATAGTCATGTGCATATCTTCTCAGAAAACTCCAGCACAGTTTAGATCGTGGAGATTCCACAATAGCTTACTACTCAAAGCATTCTTTAATGGCAAACTATAGACAACACAAAACAAGCATTCATTCTGGTATTCCTTGATATATCCGCTGCATTCGACAGTGTAAACCATAATATACTCATTTCAAGACTCAAACAGATAGGTTTACAGAAAACTACCCTAGATTGGTTTAAATCATACATACCTGATCGGTCACAATATGTACAAATAAACCAAACTTCATCACCTCCATTTCCTCAAGAACAAGGAATACCCCAGGGCTCAGCTCTATCTGCCCTTCTATTTAACCTTTATCTACAGCCAATATGCACCATATTCCGAAAACATAAGATAAACTTCCACATATATGCGGACAACATTATGTTTTTCTCCCCAATCAACTTGCATGATCCCAACTATGATAAATTAACAAACTGCCTCATAGAAACTGATAAATGGCTTAGATCAAACAATCTGACCATTAATTTAAAAAAAACTGAAGTTCTCTTTACAACACAAAATATGAATTTTACACCACTAACAGACATCAAACTTCTAAATTTTACCCTACCGGTGAAAGAAGAGATTAAATACCTAGGAGTCACCCTTGACAAGACCCTTAGCTTTACAACTCACATTAAGAAAATAACAAAAACAATATATTACAAACTTCGTTCCATTCAACAACTGAGGCCTTTTTTAGAAAATGATGATTTTAGAACTATCACACAAGCCTTAATAACCCCACACTTCGACTTTTGTAACGGAATACTTCAAGGCATAACAAAGAAGAATCTAAAAATTCTCCAAATGGCCCAAAATGTTACCGCAAGAATAAAGCCAAGCTTCCTGACCACATTACCCCGATTCTTAACTCTCTTCATTGGCTACCTATCTCCAGCAGGATTCAATATAAAATACTATTGGCCACCTTCAAATTAATTAATAAAATTGCCCCATCTTACCTATCCACTCTTATCCATAGCCCCCCTGAAAATAGAATAAGACGAAGAAGGAATCTAAATACCATCATAGTACCTGACATTATAAAGAAGACAAAACATATAACAAGCAACAGTGCCTTCTCATTTGTAGCACCAATCCTATGGAATAACCTCCCAGATCAATTAAGAGAGATGAAAGATCTACAAAAATTCCGAAAGGACCTAAAAACATATCTGTTCACTCAGCACTACTCCAACACAGATTATAACTTAGCTATGGCCTCCCAACCTCCATAAATTGGCATGAATATACCCATTTAAATTGATTCATTACAATTTTTGATAACTGGAGCGGGCTCAGGGTGGATTTAGGGAGCCCTTGGAGGATCGCGTTGGCATAGTCAAGGTGTGGAATGGTTAGAGCCTGGAATATAGTTCTGAAGTCGTCTGGTTGTAAAAGAGGACATAGATGTTTGAGCGTCCTAATTTTGTGATAAGTTGATTTGACCAAGTTGCCAATGTGTGTCTTCATGTTAAGGCTCTGGTCTAGAGTAACACCCAGGTAACGGATTGTGGGCTTGGTTTGAAGCTCTATATCGCCGACTTTTAGGTGGGTTGGTGGGGAGAAGTTAGAGTTTCTGGTGATGAACAGCACTTCAGTCTTTTTGTGTTGTATGAGAAGATTCTGATTCTGGAGCCATCTTTCTACTACGCTGAAACATTCCGTAAGGGGTGAGAGGTCAGTTTGGTCAGCCTTGAACGGTGTGTAGAGCAGGACGTCGTCTGCATATATCATGCATTCAATGCCGAATGAACGAATGATGTCGCAGACTGGCTGCATGTAGATATTAAACATTAGTGCTGAAAGGGAGGATCCTTGTGGGACACCTTGTTTCTGATGGAATGGTTTGGATGTAGAGGTTTCGGTTCGCACATGTTGCCATCTGTCGGTTAGGTATGGCTTGCACCAAGTTAGTGCTAAGCCGCCGATGCCCTTCTCTTTGAGCCGTTTCAAAAGAGTGTGGTGACATACTGAGTCAAATGCTGCGGCTATGTCTAGGAATATAAGGTCCACGCCGCGCTGGATGTTATCAATTGTGGTGAGTATGTTATTGAAGAGGGTGGTGAGTAGGGTCTCCACACCATGAGCCTCTCTAAAGCCATGTTGGCAGTGGTTAAGAGGAGCGGCATTGTCGATGTGATGCTGGAGCTGACCTTGGACCTCCTTTTCGATTATCTTGGCCAGCAGTGGAATACTGGCAATTGGCCTGTATGATTCAACTTTCTGGGGGTCGAGCTTGTTTTTTTTTAGCAGAGGTCTAATGGATGTGTGTTTGAGACTTAGGGGGAATAATCCTGCAGAGAATGATGTGTTAAAGAGTTTAGCTATGAAGGGGCTGAACTCTGTCCTTAGTTCCTTTATCCAAAAAGCCGGACATGGATCGGTCTGGGCCGTGGTTGTGTTGACTGCAGAGATTAAGTCTGCGATTTGCTTAGCGGAGGGGGTGGTGAATATTGTCAACGTCGCTATGCATGCTGGTTCCTTAGTGCTGGTAAGAATGGTCTTGCTGGTTTGGAGTAACTTTGATTGAAGGAAGTCTGCATAGTCTTGGGCGAGAATCTCTGTTGTTTTCTCCGGTCCTGGTTCCTTCGTTAGGTTTTTGACGAGAGTAAAGAGGTCATGTGGTTTATTTAACGATCTCATTAGCGTGTTAGTGTGAGCTTGTTTCATTTTCTCGGATATCGCGGATCGGTGGGTTGCGAGTTGTAGGTTGTAAGCTTCCAGATCTTCGGTTGAGCGTGAGCGTCTCCATCGCCTTTCGAGTTTCCTAAGTTTGAGAAGCGAGGTCCTCAGGTCATTGGAGAACCAAGATGCTGTGGGTCTTTTCCTTGGGTTTTTGTTGTGTCCTGTACGTTGCGCGATAGTACTGAGACTATCATTCCAGTTGGAGACCAGTCTGTCGGGGTCCGTCGTTGTCAAGCCTAGTAGGGGTTGTGTGTGGTTTATGATGGATTCCTTGTTGAATGGTTGGAAACTTCGTGAGGGCGGTCTTGTGGGGTTTGTCTTACTCTCAGGGGGTTTCATTGGCTTGTTATCCAATGGAATATGGAACAGGATTAACTTATGGTCTGACCACGGTACTTCAGTGTAGGTTGGTGAGAAGTTGGCAGAGTTGCAGGTAGCTAGTGGGGCAAAAATCAAGTCTAATATGTTTCCTTTTGTGTGGGTTGGTTCATTGATTAACTGCTGATAACCTAGGTCTTTGAGTGCTTCTAGAAATGCAGAGGCTTGGGAGTCGTGTAGCGTTGGCAGGTTGAGGTCTCCTAGTATCCAGTTTGGGGTGCGCAAGTGTGAAGAATTGCAGGCTAGTTCAATTATCGTGGCTAGGTCGTCAGAGGATGATGTTGGGGCTCTGTATATTAGATTGATGGAGAAGAGATTATTAGTTATAACTACAATGTCAAGGTTGGTTGAGTTGGTGCTATTGAAGAGTTGGAAATTGAGGTCTGTTTTAGAGAGTATGAGAACTCCTCCTCCCCTTTTGTTGCTTCTGTGGCAGCTGTGGACTGTAAAGTTGGGAGGTAGAAGGTGGTTAATGAGTACGGAGTCTTCATTTGTTAACCATGTCTCTGTGATCAGAAGCATGTCCAGGTTGTGTCTATCTATCAGGTCGGTGATGATGGGCCATTTCTTGCGTATTGAACGCGCGTTTATGAGGGCAGCCTTTAAATATGGGGGCTGTAGGACACCTTTTTTTGCAATTGAGTTGCGTTTGATTGCAACGTGAAGTAGGTGCTGATAGGATGGTAGCATATCATCTGGTGCCTTGAGTGGAGGGCTTCTTGACCATCTCCTTCCGCTGCAGTGTAGGATGGGTATGTGTTTGTGAGTGTTGGTTAGAGCCAGAGTGCTGCTAATCAGTTCTAATCAACCCATCTGTTCTAATCAACCCATCTGTTCGTATGAAAGGTTAAACAATCTTTTGGAAAGGACAGATCAATAAAGGTCTATTTAACTTGGGCCAATTGGTTGAAAGTAATAACATAATAACAGCTCAACGTTTGCTTCTCAATGAACTGTTAATAATTTGTCAAGGATTAATTAGTCCTTGATAAAAACAGACCATTGTCTAAAATGTTACTGTCTCTTAATTACAAATTAAGGGATGTGTCTGAGGTGGGTGGGAATTAGGGAGGATGGATAGGAAAAAGACTAACTACCTGTCTTTTCTTTTAAGGCTATAAGGCCTACATAAATCAAACAAATTAATTTAAAACCCCTAAAGCAAGCTGATATATGCCTCCTTAGAGCCCAACTCGATCTAATAGAAATTAATTTAAAGATCTAAAGGAAACTGAGAAATATTTTTGCTTTTTTAATGAAATTAAAAAATAGAATTTTCCAAATAAACCTACAATCTCTCCTCTATCCCAAAATATGTCATCATGTGACATGTTTACTAAACCCCTGTAACGATTAGTGTGAGCCTAGTACATTACCCTAACCATTACTGTATGCCAAATATGCATCACCCTAAAAATGTATTTAACAGTTTTTTATAGTGCTTTATCATTTCAGTCAAAGCAGTTGGCATTGTAACTTAAACTTGGTAATGTACATTAAACAGGGATATTGATAACTTGGATTGTTCTGAGGCAATGAAGGGTTAAGTGACTTACCCAAGACCACAAGAAATGCAAGTGGGACTTTCACCCTTATCGCTTGGTTTGCAAGCCAGTGCCCTAACCATTAGGCTATTCCTCCACACAGCACACTAAATACTTAGGGCCTGATTCTGTCCCACACATACAGCCACTTTTTACGTCCGGTCTGAGACAGACATACAAAGGAGAGCGTGATTCTGATCTCATGGGGCACATCTAGCCCAGTGGGATCAGAATCTTGATCAGCCTGTACATGCAGGCCAGGTCTGCAATTCAGTCCTGGCCTGCACGTACAGGCACTGCCCAGATAGCTCAGTCAGATATTTAAATGGAGCTGCAGCGCCATGGCGTCATGTTGCCATGGCACCGTGGCTCCATTTAAATGCCGCGATGCCGGCTGCCAGAAACTAAAGTTTATTCTCTGCAGCATGACCCCTGATCTGGCCTCTTAAGGCTAGGATCGGGCTGCAGGGAATAAACCCTAGCCCCTCCAAGCCCCTTCCATGCCCCAGTCTGTTAAAAAAAACATGACCAGGGAAATTATTCCACCTCGGAGGTGAAATAACTTCGCCAGCCATTTTGCCAGCTCTGGACATACAGGGCTGACATTAGAATCAACCCTGTATGTCCAGGGCTGGCGACTGCCCACTCTCCGCCCCCAGGCCACCTCTTCTCCACCGACTAACTTCCCCGTACAACCGGCAGGGAAGTTAGTCAGGGGCTGCCACTGGCACAAATAGAGGGGAAGGTTGTCCCACCCGCTATTTGTGTCTCAGAATAACTCCCTAATTCAGTGCTATGAATAGCGGGTATGGACGAACGACTAACCTCCCCACCAGTTGTGCGGGGAAGTTAGACGGAGCTGGGGAATGAGCTGCCTAGGGGCGGAGTCTGGGTAGGCAGCGGGTGGTTGCAAGCCCTGGACGTAAAGGGCCGATTCTAATGTCGGCCCTGTATGTCCAGGGCTGCCAAAATGTCTGAAAAGGTTATTCCACCTCGGAGGTGGAATAACTCCCCTGGACTTGATTTTTTGAACAGCCCAGGGCACGGATGGGGCGGGGGGGCCAGGGTTTATTCCCCGCAGCCCGACCCTGGCCTTAGGGGTCGGGCTGCAGGGAATAAACATATTTATTTGGCAGCCGGCATCGCAGTTCTTCAATGGAGCCGTGGTGCCATGGCAAGATGATGCCATGGCGCCGTGGCTCCATTGAGGAGCTTTGACTGAGATAGCCAGGGGTAGTCCACCTGCAGGCCGGACTGAATTGCAGCCCCTGTCTACACATGCAGGACTGTTTGCAATTCTGATCCTGTGGGGCTAGGCGTGCCCCGCAGGATCAGAATTGTAGTCCCCTCTGTGCGTCCGGTTCAGACCGGACGCACAGAGGGGATCTACATGTGGGATGGAATCGGACCCTTAGCGTAGGTATGGGCAGAGACTGGATAGTTCTAGTGTATGCATTGTGGTTTTCCTGTGCGCTTTTAACTCACGCTAACCATCAATGTTCCACCTTTCATCATTGCACTTACCAGCACCTCAGTGGGTGGCGTTAAATGTAGTCATGGTAATAGCAGCAAACTTCTTAGTATGGGGTGGTGTAAAAACAAAGCTAATCAAATGGAGACGTACCAGGCATACCTCCATTTGTTAGCATGGGTCTGGTGCCAGCCTGTGCTAATTTTGATGACAATGCGTGGTGCACTGTTACATTTCAGTAAGCACTCCCAAGTTTGCCAGCAAAGTAAAAGTCACTTACCTGCAGAGGCTTTGTTCACTCTCAGCTTTCCCTCAGAAAAGATTGGTTCAGTTTTCTTGACTGGTCTTCAATTCCATGAAAAAGCCTTCCTGGATTTTTTTGTCTTGTGAATCTACTACTCCTGCTCTAGAAGCTTACCCCAAAGATATTTCTTGTATCATGTTCCTAGCCCTGTAAGTTCTAGAAAATGTATTCTGAAATCCTTGTTACAGTAAAATCTTTTCCTTGTGATTTCTTGGATTATAATCCTGAATCCTTGTGTGAAATTCCCAGCTACTAGTATACTATCAAAGACATCTACCAAGCCTACTCCAGATCATGGTTACTCAATTAATGATCCCATTCAGAAATTCTGTGAAACCATGATATATGAAACTAAAGTAAATTACATTTTTTGTCTGTGTATCCCTTGTTAGTACCTTCTTACTGGACTAATTTCCAAACACAACTACAAATTTTAATTGAAAAACAACCAAATAATGGTCTATCTAGCTCATGGAGAATAGTTGAAGAAACTCTCTAGATGTGAACAGCAGAGCTATGGAATTTTCCACTACATGAGTAGCACCATTTATAATAGTAATATTCTCAATTGGCCATAGCAGGAAAAAAAGCATTTGCTAAATTACTACTATTCTGTGGTAGATTAAAATCCCTACAGCTATTAATTCTCTTTGGCCTACACTAAATTCTGCAATGAATTCAAGAATCACCAATGTGTCTTATGCTGAACTTCTGGAGGTCCTATAAACTGTCCCTGTTTGATGTACATTACCAATTTTAAATTACAATCTAAACCACTTTGACTAATTGATAAAGTGGTATAAAAATTTGTTAAATAAATAAACTACAAGCAGCCTCTATGGGCTATGGCTGGTTGCCTCCATTAATAAATATTCTGAGCCACCTACTGTTTTGTAGTCAGCCAAAAAACACCCCCAAAGAACTGTTCCAAATCACTGCCACACTTTCCCCTCAACCTGACAATCTTGACTGACATGAGAATATGTAATCTAGGGAACAGCAATTAACCAAATTTATCATTTCTCCCATGTTTCAGTGAGGGCTGTATGGTGTTATTTTATAAGCAACTGCCCAATTTTAGGCAGTAAGAATACAAATAAATGCCTGTATTTTAGTCATTTATGTGCATAAGTGACCTCATATTAAATACCGATCAGCATAAAAATATGCACATTCATTTCATGGCATGTATTTTCACTGTGGGTGTGCATATGGGCTGGGTTTAGGTGGAGTATGGGAAGTGTGAGCAAGTAGGAGCATAGATTAAAAAATTCTATAATTTACGAGTATTCTTGAAAAAAATAGTCATAGATATTTACACCAGCTCTGTGCCTTATGCAAACTTCCATATCTTAAGTTAAGGCACAATTTCTTCAACTTATTTATACATACAAGTAGGCACCTCCTTATTTTTATAAAATAGGCTTAAAATAAGCACTTTTAGGGGCATGTTTACTAAACATTCTTATCGTGCGGGGCCGCGGTAGTGTACCTGTGCCATATAAGGAGTGGGCGGATCAGGCTGCCAAAAGAAAAAAACCGGGAGTAAGCAACCGGACGTGTGCGCGTCACGGTAATGTGCGGGGTCGACATTAGCGCGCCAAAAGGCAAAGTGGCGCGCTGCCGGGTATAGAAAACACCTGAGCCGTAGTACAACGGTGAAGACACTGACCAATAGTGCAGGGGCCATGGGTTCAATCCCCCATTGTGCTCAATGGAAGAGGCCAGCTGCGGCATCAAATGTAGTGGGAAAAAGTGTTGTGGGAGGTATAGTAATTTTGGGCGGCAGAAGGCGGCGCACGGTTTATTTTTAACGGCATGAGTCGGCGCACCGTTCATTGGGGGCGGCAGGGGGCGGCGCACTGTTAGGTTTGGGGGGCAGAGGGCGGCGCGCTGATGTATGAGGGGGCAGTCCGATAGTGGGCGGCATAGGTGGCGCACTGATGTGCACAGCAAACAGTAACAGAGCCTTAGCACAATGGTTGGGATACTGACCAATGGTGCAGAGGTCAGGGGTTCAACCCCTCACAGTGCCCAGTGAGCAAGGTTGGCTGGGGCAGTAAGTATTATGGTGAGGTGTGCTGTAGGAGGCCTTATAGTTTTTTTTTATTACCCACTACCAGTATACCCGCTCTAACAGCGTGTTAATATATGGAGGCCCGTAAGGCACATGTTACAGTGCACAGTCCGCAAAGGCACCCTAGCAAGTCCCCTATAGGGCACCATGTATGCTGCGCCACAGGATAATGTATAGTGCACGCAATATGGATGGCAACCATAAGGTGGCCTATAGGGCGCCCTATAATGCACCCTCAGAGGCACCCTTATGGGTACAGTATGGCAAGGGTGTGTTTTGATGCCATAAACATATGTCCAGTAAAAAAGTACAATGCTCTGGACAACCCTATCACAGAACCCCTCTGTGGACTTGAACCCATGACCTCCTGCTATAAAGGCAGTGACGGAACCATTGGGCTACGGCACTATAGCTCTGAGTAAGCGCCTGTGTGGCTGTAGAGAGCCTGCACGTCACCCCACAGACAGTCTGCTGCTGTAGACAGGATGGGGTAGGCCACCCGTACCCATGATGCAATGCACATGCAAATCAGCTGCCCACAGATGCACACAAGATGGGGACTGCACCCCAAAAGCTACACGGCATGGTAGGGGGGAACTGTCCGTGTCCACCCACACAGAACCTCGGCCTGGTGGGGGGCCTGAGCGTGAGGACTGCCGGCGAGGGGTAGCTACACACCGTCACATTGTGCAGGTAATGTGCTCACCCTGAGGGTGGGTGGTGGCGCCCAGGACCAGGTCCACATCAACGGCCATGGCTGAATGAGGCCATGCCAGAGCTCAAAATCAGTATTAACCTGTGTGATAAGAAGGTGTTGCAAACTCATCATGGATACCCCTTCTGTCTTAGTTGGTGGTTTGCCCCCCCCCCCCCCATAGGTGGGCAACGTACCTACCCCCCCAAATGACAAACAGGGTCTCCCATCAACAGATCCCCATCCTTTCCCCCCCCCCCCCCCTTGCACTAATGGCAGTAGAGTGGGCCATCAACCCCTGTCCTGCTGGGGGACAGACACCCTACAGGGCAGTCCAAGCAGCTCCACACACATCCAAAACACACTATCAGACAGACAGTAGGCCTGGATATTCAGGGGTGCACCCCAGCACTATCTGATATTCTCCTGCAGCAGGCCATCAGCTGCTGCACCCTGCAAGGAGCTCCATCAGGACACATACCAGCTGTGCAGAGTCTGCTGGATAGTCCTGATAGGATTGCATGCACCCCAAACTGGGGTGGCAGCACACACAGGCAGATCAGTCCATGAAGAGGCCCCAACAGGACACCCATATATATCACAGGAGAGAAACGCTGTACAGCACTATGGGGGTGCCTAGCCATGCTGTCATCACTGCACGCTCAGGGTGAGAGTGATCCACCAGCAGCAGATACAGAGGTCAGCCTGTCTGTGTAGGTGGTGGCTGGGCATTACAATGTCCCAGCCAGTGCCCCATGCCCTGTGCAGATGCATCCTGGCCAGCACACCCTGTCTGAGCTATACCCATGGTACCTTGCTGCTCATTATGCACATTGTCAGGCCAATACTGGCAACAGTGCTGGCAGTGTGGCCTGTGGAGGGTGTTTGTAGCCAACACACACTGTATAGACAGACACCCCCCCCTCACCTATGCCAGCATTGTGCTACTATTGGGGGAGTCATTCGACGTGCCCACCACACCAGTCCTGGGAAGGGTACAGGCATGGATATGGTACACAGTACTGCTGCGTGTCACTCCCCAGGGTGGTAAATACTGTCAGGGGCCAGACCTGGGGCACGCACCACAGACAGCCGACAGCTTGTTCTGCTGCAGCACAAGGAGCAAACAGTGCTGAGCGTCGGACTGTCTACCTGCCAGTACCCACATCAAACGTTTGTGGTCTGTGTACCGTGTACCCAGGTATAGGGTGGCATTGCTAGGGTACGCAGGAGCTAGATCTGGGAGATGCCCCCCCAGGGGGCTTTTCCAATGTGGCCTGTGGGTGTGGGTGCGTCTGGACCTGTTGCCTCTTGCTTTACGGCAGAGTGTCCCTACTCCAGTCCTGGTGTTCCAGACACTGTTCGGGCCTTCATGCTGTCCCCTATGAAGATGCATGGGCTACAGTTTGCATAACATGGGGGTGGTGCAGACATCTGCAGCACAGGCATCTGTCTTAGGGGAAGCATGGAACCTGAATGGTGTTTGGCCCTCCAGGACTGCATTTGGGAGACTCTGCTGGAGATAATGTGCCTGTTTATGGTGTCTGTGTTTGGTGTGGTAAAAGATAGGCGTATTGACCATGCCTATGTTCTCAGCAATAAAGGTTTGTCCTTACTACCATGGTGTAGCTGTGGGGTGAATATGTGGACAGGGTTGGTGGTAGCTGCAGCTGGGCTCTGAACCTGTGATCCTCTGTTCTTGCACACACTGTCTGTGTGCACTGCACCACCGTGTAGCCACTGATTGGCTGCAATCCCTGGGTGGTCCATGACTGTACATCCGACAGGGCCTGTCTGTTGCAGTGGACGGTGCCAGCCTGCACATGGCCTGGCCACTGTCCTCTGTGGCTAGCAGCCACTGCCCCCTCCACCATCTGAACCCTTCCGCCAACATGCTGGCATGTCCTTATCCTTGCAAAGGGATATGACCTGATTGCGTAGTGGAACCCCAGGACTGTATTTGGCTCACATGGTATAGCGGTCTAGCTGTTGTTCTTTAGCAAGGTTTTTGTGGAACGTGGGCCACCCATTACGTGATCATGACCAGGGACACAATTGGCCCTTGGCACGTGGGGTGAAGGCATGTACAGGCACATCTGTCGTACATAACCTCTACCTACTTAACCTCTACCTACGTGTCCTTGGCCCCTACAGTTGTGGCACTACAGGACTGCATTTGGGGGACGCGGCTGTTGGTGATGCACATTGTGCTGGTGTGTGTGTGGTGTAGGGTAAAATATGGGTGTTTGCAACATGCTTTTGTTCTGTGCAATAAAGGGGTGTCTCTGCTATCTGTGTTTAGTGGTGGGTTAAATATTGGGATTGTGCTGGCATCTGCCACAGCTGGGATTTGAACGTGTGACCCTCTGGTCCTAGAGGTACCGGCTCTGTCCACTGCACCACACTGTGGCCACAGAGACAGTGCAGTCCCTGGAGATAGTAGACCTGGCAGGGTGGGGTTCCAAAACCTGCTCTGCACATTATTACTGTGAGCTCCTTCACCCTGTCTGGTGACAAACGTGCAAATATAACACGGGTATGACGTCCGAACAGAGGGGGATAGCATATTCCCATGCTGGGCAACAGTGCTATTGATGGACAACCATAAGTAACACTCCCAGGAGGGGTCCAATACACGGAGACGTTTTTGGAGGTGTCTCCGCTCCGTGCCCCTTTCCAAACAACTGTTATTTTATTTTTTTGGAGCTCTGCTGGGTGTGTTTTTAACTTTTGCGCATTACTATACCTGTTCCCCAGCTGATTTACTATTTTAATGCTTTTGTTGTGGTAATTTCCTCTTTTTCATTGCAGTTTTGTGCTGTGCACATGTATCACACTGCTGACGTTTTGCATGTTTCCCCGGTTTTGCTGTACATTGCTGACGGAAATGGTTTCTCTTCCCTTTATATGCCCTCTAACCGCGAGTGTTTCACTCGCGCTATTTTTTACATGTAAATTCGGGCCCGATACTGTGCGGGGAGCCTCTCCCCTCCCACTCTCCACCCATTGACCCCGTCCCTCCGCCCCTCCGGAGCCTTCCTCCGCCCTCCTTTAGCCGTTCCACGCCTCTATCGGACATTTGCGGGCCCGCACTTGTACGGGGCCCGTTACTGAACCGCGTACCTGTGCGGGGGTGACAAGCACGTGTGCGGGGCGTTTAAACGTGTTTCTGCGCGTTTCAATGCCGCGTTGCCGTGCGCTATTTTGCGCCGCGCAGATTTGCGGACTTTAGTAAACATGCCCCTTAAAGTGTTATTACTAGGCACTTTGTTATTTATTTAACCTTTTTTTAAACCGCTTTATCCTGTGGTCAAAGTGGTTTACTTTATAACAAAATGACATATATTATAACAGGATAATCAACTTGGAGTATTCATAACATAAGGGGGTTGAGCATTATGTTTATAGGGGAAGAGAACAACATGGTAGGGAAATTAACTTGGAGTATTCATAACATTGGGGTAGAACATAAAGGGGAGAGGGAGGAGAGAGGAGGGTGGCCATAGATATTGCATGTTAGGTGGTTATGTTATGTCCTCGGAGAAGCAGTCTTTCTGAATGCTGTTAATTCCTTTGAAGTACATACTGTAGGTTGTCAGGGATTGAGTTCCAGAGGGATGGTGCAAATAGGGAGAAGGGTCCTCTTCAATATGATGGAGCTGGATGTGGTGTATAATGCTGGTGTGCATAGTGTGTTGAGGGAGCCAGTTAATCTTTATTGGTTTTAGGATGTCTTTTGTATTAGTGATTGGAGGTGGATGGATGATAGGCCATTGACTCTCTAGATGTAAACAGCAGAGCTACGGAATTTTCCACTACATGAGTAGCACCATTTATAATAGTAATATTCTCAAATTGGCCATAACAGGAAAAGATGGTGAGGATGGATTTGTATTTTATGTGTTCAGCTATGGGTAGCCAGTGTAGCTTTATGAGTAAGGGAGTTATGTGTTCAGCTCTGTGGATGTTGCAGAGGGTGTGGGCTGCAATGTTGAGAGCAAGTTGGAGCAGGTGGATTGTTGACTTTGATAAGCCTTGGAAGATGAGATTGCAGTAGTCGAGGTGTGGGAAGACAAGTGCTTGGAGAACTGTATGAAAGTCATGATGGGTTAGGAGTGATTTGAGGTGCTGGACTGTGTTGAGCTTCTAGTAAATGTTTTTGGTGATGTTCCTGATGAGGGATGAGAAGGAGAGACGCTGATCCAGTGTGATTCCTAAGTAACACACTTCATGTTTTACTTGCAATTGGGTTCCATTGATGGTTATGATGGCAGGCGGGATAAAGCTGCTGTCCCTGGTAATGTATAGCACTTCTGTTCTTTTGAGGTTTATAGTCATATTGTGCTCTTTGAGCCATTGATCAATGAAGGTGAAGCATTTTGTTATGTGGGTAATTGCTGGGTTAGTTGTGTGAATGGGAGCATATATCATAACGTCATCTGTGTATATGTGGTATAGGATGTTGTGTGCCTATATGACTGTGCAGATCAGTCGGAGGAAGATGTTGAATATTAGGGAGGAGAGGACGGAGCCTTGAGGGATCCCTTGACATTGTATGTATGTTGCTGATTTTGCAGTGCCTACTTTTACTTGGAGCTGTCGATCCAACAGGATTTGAACAAGTTCAGAGTGGTGTTACCTAGTCTAAGTGCTTCAAGTCACTGAATAATTAGGTTGTGTGGTACTGAGTCAAATGCTTCCTCGATATCAAGGAAGATCAGTATAAATCCTGTGTTGGGTTTGTCAGTGCCCTTCGTTAGGTTGTCCACTAATGCAGTCATGAGGGATTCAGTTCCACGGTGGGGTCTAAATCCATATTCTTGGGGATCAATTGGAGAGTGTGCATCTACATGATCCTTGGGCTATTATTGTATAATTTTTTCTAGTACCTTGTCCATGAATGGGAGGCTTGCTATGGGTCTGTAGGAGGTCTGCTGGTTTTAATCTTTTGCTGTTCCTTTTCTTACAGGGTAAATGGAAGCCATATTGAGTTCTGGGGGAACATATCCTTAATGTCGTAATAGCTGAGTGATTTTCAGTATTGTTGGTGTTAATTCTTGTCTGGTAGCCTTGATCCAGCTGACTGGGCATAGGTCAAATGGGGAGATGGTTGTATTGATGCTTAAAATTACTCTTTCTAGGTGTCTGGCTGTAATTACGGCAAAAGAGTTCCAGATGTTCTTAAGCTTTGTCCATTGTTGGTTTGTTGGATCAGTGAGGACATTTGTATTGTTGCTGTGGGGTGAGGTCAGGGTCTGGAAGTAGTCAGCCATCATTTGTGGGGCTAGGCTTGTTTCTTTTCTTAAATGAGTTGTGTCCTTTGTTAGAGACTTAAAATTATAAAATTACCCTCAAAATGCCCAACTTATAATAGTCAATAAAGTTACAAAGCAGAGGAGCCTTTCATTAAGCAACCCAACCCAAATCTCATATGAGCTTGGAGATAAATTCAGTGGTCATAAATCAACATACTGTAAAAACGCAAGCCTCCTTTTCTTCCTTCCCTGATCTTTATTCCTCTTTCAAATTACCTCAATAGAAGACATGATAAAACACAAAACTACACAAACATATATTAAAAACATTAATGATCCACCAAAATTGGTCATATCTTAAAAATTCCCACTCAATCACACAATCCTCCAACCAAAAAACATACAAAATAACACGCTGGAATGTGGTACAAAAAGTGGTACATGAAGAGGTACACAAAGGACCACACCTCTCTGTTGTGCTCCTTCAATGGTATGCCCATGGTGGAGTGGCATCTTAGGCTTCACTTTTCACAGCCAGGGTCTTCCTTAATGACAGCAGTGAGAATATCACCTCCAGAAACAGAATTCAGGCTAGTTGGAACACCCATGAAACAAACTCTGAATAACAGAGTTTCTGACTGCTGACACAAGCCACACTTGCAACTTTAGGCTGAAGAAAGAATTCAGTCCATTCACTTCTGGCTGTGATTTCGACGGCCCAAACTGGGCCTTCTTTGATGATGTCAGGGGGCATAACTTTAAGAAGCTGAAGTATATTGTCTCCATTAATAGAAATCTAGTTGGAAGGTAGACGCTGAAACAAGCTCTTTCAATAATTTGTAACCTACCATTAAAAATCATCTGTGGTACCTGAAGATTGGTAGATGGCCAACTAACACAAATTTTTAAAAAAGGCTCCAAGGGTGATCTGGGAAACTACAGACTGGTAAGCTTGATGTCAAATACAAGGCAGAATGGTAGAAACTATTATAAATAACACAATTACCCAACACATAAATAGTAATTGTTTAATGTAACAATCTCACCAAGGCAATGTACTCGAAACATGCCTTGGTGAGATGCAAAACTGGTTACAACAAAGCAGCATGGCAATCAACCACAAGAAAACTGAGGTGATGTATATCTCCAAGAAAGCAAATTTTGACCCCCCTACAACAATAACTCTATGCAATAATACCTACCAAACGAAGAAAGAAATAAAATATCTAGGAGTAACATTTGACAGCGACCTAAAAATGGAGAAACACCTCCGCAAAACCAACAGGGCAGTTTTCCACAAACTGAGAGTTCTTCAACCTATACGGAACATCATTGATCCCCACGACTTCAGATCCGTCGCTCAAGCACTCATCATGCCACATTTTGACTATTGCAACGCCATTTATCAAGGGCTGCCTAAGAAAACCCTAAACATCCTGCAAATGGCACAAAATGTAGCTGCCAGGATCATTATGGGGAAGAGTCTTACTGAACACATCACACCAGTACTAATTGAGTTGCACTGGCTCCCCATAACAGCTCGCACAAAATACAAAATACTGACAACAACTTTCAAACTCATCCACAGCACAGCACCATCCTTCCTCGCCACCCTAATCAGCTTGCAACCCACCAACAGAAACAGGAGAGCCATCAACTCCAACACCCTCCACACTCCAACAGATATAAGATCTGTCAAGGTCAGCACTAGTAACAGGGCTTTCTCATACGCAGCACCGACACTATGGAACCAACTGCCGCCCGAGCTTCGAGCCAGCAAAGACCTATCAGACTTTAAAAAAAAACTCAAGACGCACCTATTTCAAAGTCATTTCAACCTGTATTAAATCCACATGAGGGGCAACTACCTACGCAGTGACCCAGAAACCTTCTATGTAAAAATGTACATATGTAAATTCTTTTCACCATTGATAAGAAGTAGATAAGTTTCTATGTGCCGTGCTTACCTTACGAATCTATATGTATATAACAAAAATTCTCTGTCTTGATTCGACAGCTGTTTCTATGTAATCATTCCCGCTTCTGATCGCTGGAAGGAGCGGTATACAAGTGCTTGCTAAATAAATAAAGTGAAGGAAGGTCTTGCTCACCAATCTGCTACATTTTTTTGAGGGCATGGATGAATGTAAACCAGTGGATGTGAAATCTCTTTTTACATAGCAATATTAGAATTAAGGTATCCAAATGTGGAACCTTTCATTAAATACATATAAGGACATGCAGAAATGTAAGGAATTTGTCACTGTGTATAGCAGGAGGCGCCATTTTAAAAATCTACATATGGGAAACCGTGTCTCTAGCTCCATATGGAATTGCCATCATTTCAACATGGAAGTGGTGACTTTGCAATGTGCACATGTAAATGCCAGCACTTGTATGCATGTCTGGGCTCATTTTAGAAACCTATATGTAGAAATCCTACCAATTAAGTATAGAAGCTGCAATTCTGCAACTTTTACATTTTGGAGAAGGAAATAAATAACAGAAATAAAGGAAATAAAGTCCTGGCTGAAACAAGCACTTTTTAAGAATCTATTCATGCCTCATAGCAGGTATAAAACCTGACTTGGAAATGTTTTGACATATACATGGATTCTCTCTGTAAAAGGGGACTACGTATGTGGATCTTTGGCTTGCCTAAGCCACTCCTGAACCATGTCTCCACCATCGTGAAATCTCTATGTGGTTTGGATCTCCACATGTCAATAGTGGCTTTCTGAAATCCCATTTACATGTGTATTTAAAAATAATAATAATAATAAAATAATAAAATAAAAATATTCCAATCTATAAGTGTAAATGCCACCATTTACACATGGAAATACTTTTAAATAACCCTCATGGTGTATCTGGATTTTCAGAAAGCATTTTTCAAAGTCCCTCATGAAATACTTGCGAATAAATTAAAAAGTCATGGGATAGGAGACAGGAACTGGTTAAAAGAAAACAGAGAATAGGACTAAATGGCCAATTTTCACATGGAAGAAGGTGATATTGGCATTCTGTAGGGATCTATATCAGGAGTACAAGAGACTAACATCACCACAGAGCAATTCTAACCCAGACATTGACATCCCTCAATAGTATCCCCAAAGAGAGAGAGAGAGAGATGGAGGGAGAGAGAGAAAAAAGTCTGCAGGGGGCTGTGTGGAGATCCTAGTAATGTTTGATGACACATTATTCTCTGTTTTTCCCAAGAGGAATTGTATTATTAAGAAGAATGGCAGAAGAAACTACACAGAAATGTGATGGAGGAGAATCTTGAGCTACTGATATCATTCAGAAGGAAAGAATCCAAAACTGGAATGAGATAATTCCAGCTGTCTTGGAAAAAGACATCAGGAAACAAAACTACAGTTTATACCAACACAGTTCTCAAGTTTAATTTAAAAAAAAAGCACAAAGCAGTACAGATATTCCTTTACTGGGAAAGAAAAGCAGTTTTCAGGGTTGACTGACCACATGTGCCCCTGGAGAATTTCAGCCTTTCAGGAAGTAGCTACTTACAGACACACAACAGAACAGAACAGAGCCCTGATATAGCCTGTTTGCATATTTTATTTAGTTATTGCCAGTATATGTTAAACTGCCAAGGAGCACAGAAGGCCATCATAGCAGTTTGCAATAAAATCTAAAGGAGGAAGAAAAGGAGAGGTTAAAGAAAAGAACATAAGAACATAAGAAATCCTATACTGGATCAGACCAAGGTCCATCAAGCCCAGTATCCTGTTTCCAACAGTGGCCAATCTAGGTCATACGTACCTAGCAGTTTCCCCAAGAGACACAGGTTCCACAATGCTTATATTGGGTCAAGCATTGATATCCTGGGTCCCTTTTTAATAATGGGTTATGGACCTTTCTTCCAGGAACTTGTACAAACCTTTTTTAAACCCAGCTATACTAACAGCTCTTACTACATCCTCCGGCAACAAATTCCAGAGTTTGATTACACGTTGAGTGAAAAAATATTTTCTCTTATTTGTCTTAAATAGATCACCTTGTAGCTTCATTACATGTCCTCTAGTCTTTCTATAAGGAGAGAAGAGAGACAGGAGAAGGAAGTAATTATGCTTTGAATCAGTAAACTAAAGGACCGCAGATATCCCAGTAGCCCTGTAAATGGTAAGTACAGCTTCCCCCAACCACTGAGGACACAAGCTCAAAAGGTCAAATACCTAACTACACATGCATGACTATCTACCTACCATCACCTAGTTAACCCCCATCACCATTGAACCACTATTCAGAAATTTAGGCCTGGTGAATGCCAGGTCATCCAACATGAAATTATTTATTATTTATTTTTATTTATTTTATTTTATTGCTTTTATATACCGCGTTCTTTAAAATCAGTGCGGTTTACAGATAACATTTTTATGCATAACAGGATGTCTGTTATGCACTTACAGTGAACGGGAGATACAACTTGGATTTCAAACTGGGGGAACTATCTACAGTATCTACAACTATTTACAGTATAAATATGAGCTGTCTGTGGCTTACCATTGCTTAGCTGGGTGTAAGGCGGCTAAGGATGGGCTGTGAGTAGTGTAGGAGAAAGAGGTGGTGTTTTAGTGCTTTTCTGAATTGGGCAATATCCGTAATTGCTCTAACGGTGGCTGGGAGTGCGTTCCAGCAGATGGGAGCATAAAACCTAAAAGCTCTGTTCTTTGTTGCTTGGGTGCATTTTGTTATTTCGTTGGGGGTCTGAAGGGTATTGATGGCGAATGACCTCCTCGCTCAGTTTGCTGGAGTTGGGTGGAGCAGATCCATTAGGGAGGAGGAGGATATGTTGTTGATGGCCTTATAAGTCATCAGGACTACTTTATATGTGGATCGGCAGTAGATTGGTAGCCAGTGCAAGTCCTTTAGAATCGGGGTAATGTGTTCTCCTCTGGAGGCTCCGTGGAGGAAGCGTGCCACAGTATTCATTGCCAGTTGTAATGGGTTTAGTGTGTTTTTGGGTAGGCCATGAAGGATCACATTGGCGTAGTCAAAGTGGGGGGTCACCAGGGCCTGAAAAACTGTTCTTTAAGTCGTCTGGTTGCAACAGGGGTCGGAGATGTCTCAATGTTCGTATTTTGTGGTGAATTTGCCTGATGATGTTGCTGATGTGTGTTTTAAATTCGAGCTTCTGGTCTAGGGTAACACCGAGGTAGCGTATAGTGCATCTACTTATAAGCTCAGCGTCTCTTGTCTTTAATGTCGGTGGTGGGGAAAAAGATTGATTTCTTGTAATGAAGAGTACGTCCATCTTGCTGAAGTTTATCTTGAGGCTCTGTGCGTGGAGCCAGTCTGTTACGGCCTCAAAGCATTTTACTAGTGGGGAGAAATCCGGATTGTCAATCGAGAATGGGATGAAGAGTAGGGTCCACAAAAAAACAGCACTAGCCACTCAAACGAGCAGGAACAAAGAAAAAAAGCGGCAGATTCACACCCAATAACTTATAAACTTTATTAAACCAAAAGGTGTGAATCTGCCGCTTTTTTTCTTTGTTCCTGGGATGAAGAGTAGTACATCACCTGCATAGATCAAACATGAGATGTTGAAGGAGCGTATTACTTCACATATGGGTTGTATGTATATGTTGAATAAAAGGGCAGAGAGTGAAGAGCCCTGAGGTACACCATGTTTTTGTTGGAAAGGTTCAGAGGTTGTTGATCCTGAACGAAACTCCTGCTGTACGAATCTGCTGAAATTATCTATGATTCATGATGTCATCAGTGAATATGGCCTAGATATCTTGAGAATAAATTAAACCTGGCTGGACGAAACCCGGGGGAGTCCCATTGACTGAACTATACCCAACAGGATTCACCATCTAGTACCAACCAAGACTAAGGAAGAAGGTGGAAGGACAGCAGCCCTGATCCAAGAGACAATCTAATCATGTAGAGTCATCATCCTCCACCTGTTTAAGTCAAAATGTCTCCACATTCATCTAAGAAATGAGAAGCCAATTTGACTGCTCATTGTCTATCGAGAACCTCACAATAAAATATCATTTGTGCAAGAACTCCTGGATCTGATTATGAGGCAACCTTGAGCTTCCCCAGATTAGTGATCACTGAAGACTTCAGCCTACTGTATATATTGAATTCCCAGAAACTATCACCAGAGGTTTCCTTGACATGATTAATTATTTATTTAAAACTATTTACAGTATATGCCACCCATCCAGTCAAAACTTATCTAAATGACTAATGAGAATATATACAAAATATATTAGATAGACAAAAAGCATGATGGGAGAAGAACTGGAATTCACACAGGTTTTCACTTCTCCAACCCAAGAAAAGAGACACATGCTAGACTTGGTACTCTGCAAAGCGGTAGACATCCTTGAACTTGTGGTGGATGGAAAATCCTTTTCTGCTAACATTTTCTATAAAGGACACGCTAAAGCAGAAGGGCTATACCAGAGTTTGGAAAGAAATTAGAGACATGCGAAATCTGACTGTTGAGAGTTTCCTAGAAGCCCTGTCCTACTCCCATGTGGATGAAAATATGACTATAGTGTCAGAGCATGCTGGCATCCCAGAGAAAAAATAACTGCCTCAACTCAATGCAAGCTTAATAAACATAAACATAAGCGCTGACACTGGAAAACCCAACGCTGCTGCAGGCTGTTGGCATAGGGTTGGCCCAATCTGTGGAACCCCTGACCTCAGGTGAGAACCCTCCTATTAACCCTATTCTTTCTCATGCCAGTGGCAGCATGGCTCCTGCCACATAAACACAAGCCTCCACAGCAGCTCACTCACGTGGGTCTGGGGCAAAAAAGTGGAAGAAGAGGAGCAGGTGTTCCCGGTCATCGTTGTTGCCATCTTCCTCATCCTCTTCATCCTTCTCCAGGCTTGAATGCATAAAATTAGCAAAGCTGTCAGCCCCCAAGGCCTCGGCTCCCAGATTGCTATGGGAAATGATGCCTCACTTGCTCAGAAAAAAGATGATACGGCGTGAATAATTTGATATATTCAAACTGCCCGACAACCAGAGGAGGCACAGTGCAAAGAACAGAGCCAAGATGGGTGACCTCTCTACCTGCTAGACCGATACATCCCCCAGAACACCACCAATTGGACACTTGCCTTCACACAGATGATCAGCATTACCTGCTGTGAAAGATCCCATGCAGCTTGACTACATGCTAGCCTATCTTGACATAATCATCCATGCCTATAACACGAAGGGCATGCACAGCTATCCTATGACAAGCATTTTCATGATAAAATGGAGATGAGGCTGAACATGTCCTGGGGCACAGATGATGTTGGAATTTGGCTGCACCATATAAATGTGAAATATGGTCCCAGATTCCAGAAGAGAATGACACCTGCAGGAGGTTCAACAAAGGCATCTGTTCCTTTCGAGACTGCAAGTATCATCACATCTGCACCCACTGTGCTACTCCACACTCCACCCTCCTGGGCCCTAAGAAATTCCCAGCCAAAACCACCAACAGCCAAAGCCATGAGGTGTCAGTCATGAGGGAATCTACCCCTGTCAGTGTTAAGGCCATGGTCCCATGGTTGGATACCTATCATAGGAGGATGGATGCAGAAATGTTGGCCAATCATTTTCAATTTGGGATCCTCATACCATTTCATGGGCCACCTATACCCCATCATATGCCAGAAAATGGGGAGGGTGGTGGGCCCTTTCAAGGACCTCCATTGTTCTGAGTGTCTCCACTGTCAGTCACCCCCAAGAAAGATCCAGGAAAATACAGGCTTACCCACAACCTGTCCTTCCCTGACAAGGATTCCATGAATGACTTCATACCAGACAATGCCTGCCCAATACAGTACACATCATTTGAGCAGGCCCTAGCAATGGTGTGCACTGCAGGAAAGGATGAGCATATGGCAAAGACAGATATTGAGTTGGCATTCCGGTGTCTCCCTATACACCCCTGTTGCTTCCCCCTCTTGGGTTTCTAGTTTGACGATAAGTATTACTTTGACAAATGTATGCTGAAGATTGCTCCGTTTCCTGCACTGCTTTCGAGATCTTCAATACATTCTTGCATTGGGTGGTTCAGCAGCATTCGAGGCTTTTGGCAATGACCTAGATGACTTTCTCTTTGCAGGCCCGGACAGTTTGGACTCTTGTGCGGCCCTATTGCGCATCTTTCAAGCAGTGGCAGCTGAGTTCGGAGTACCACTTTCCAAGGAGACCATGGGTCCTACCCAGAAGTTGGCTTTCCTAGGCATAGAAATTGACACCTAGGATGATGTCATCAGGCTTCCAGAAGACAAGGTGACAGATTTGAAGTAGATCACGGACACTATAGGTGGTGCAAGATCACCCTTATGATGGTGCAGTCTCTCATGGGTTCATTGAACTTTGACTGTAGAGCCATCCCAATGGGTAGACCCTTCTTGAGTGCCTTGCTGTCATGACATCTGGGCTCAAAAAGTGGCACCACAGAATTTGACTCTCTGGAGGTTTAAGGCATGACTTGAACATCTGACTGTGATGCCTCAGCACCTTCAAAGAATGAGAAGCCAATGATGTTGGACTGAACAAGGGATTGCGACATCCCTTGTCCCACACCGCTTTGATTGTATGATAAGGCGGTATAGAAATACCGTTAAATAAATAAATAAATAAATGTAGGCTGACATCAGGCTGTGATCCTACAGCTCGGGCTGCCAGTCTTGAGTGGCGAGAAAGGAGGCAATATTGTCGTATATGTAGAGGTAAGCTGCCCAAATGCGGGGGGCCACAGCCAGTCAGAGCAGCTGCCAGCAGAGTGTGTATTTGGAAGCAGGGCTCATACGAAAGCCACAGCCTGGAACTCTTCACAGATGCGGCGGGCACCTCTGAATTCGGTGCTTATTTCCGGGGTGCTTGGTGCTCCACTCCCTGGCCTGAGCATTGGTTGTCCGCAGGACACACAAAGAACATCACGCTGGTATAATTATTCCCTTTATATGTCACAGTATGTGTGTGGGGTACTTCCGTATGCAATCACAAAGTCATCTTCTGGTGCGACAAACAAGCGGTCACCATCGTGGTCAATAACCATTCAGCAAAATGCATAGCAGTTGCAGAATTGCTGAGAAAATTAGCATTGAGGTGCCTATGGTTCAACATCATGGCACAGGTATGGTATGTCCCAGGCTTAAATAATGACATTGCTGATTCCCTCTCTTTCTTTCGGTTGGACACCTTCTGATGCATGGCACAGAATGCCGACAAGCATCTGATGGAACTACCCCAGGTGATCTGGGACTTTATGTAGACATCAACTGGCAGCTGGTCTGACAGGCTGTGGCCTCCTGCACTTGGGCAGCTTACCTCCATGGATATGACAACATTTCCTCCTTTCTCACCACTCAATATTGGCAGCCTGGGCCGCAGGATCACAGCCTGATGTCGGCCTACATTGCTGTGGCATAGGCACAAGGGATGTCACAATCCTGTGTTAAGTCCCACATCATCAGCTTCTCATTCTTTGCTAAGTTAGTGGGGCAACCCAGCTGACAGTTTTTTGCCGAGAATAGTAATGAGGGGGTAGGCTCGGAGTGCCCCTAAACAACCAGATAAGAGGAGACCAGTGACATACAAGATACTTGACCAGCTTTGGGTGGAGCTGGCATCCACTTGTTCATCAGAATATGAGACAAGCCTGTTCAGGGCAACCTTAATCCTTGCATTTTTTGGTACTTTCGGGGTGGGTGAACTGGTGGGCACCTCATTGACCATTGATGTGGCATCTGGACTCCAGTTCTCAGAGGTATCCTAGATGAACAACCAGTTGCACATCTTATTGAAGAGGGCCAAAAATGACTGCAGGCCAAAGGTCAATCTATCCTGCCGAGGGCTGTGCCATGTCTGGAACAAGCCCGCTAGCCAACCTCTGCCAGTTCCTGGCAGTGTGGCCTGTATGAGGGCACTATATCCTAATACGTCTTGACGGCACCCCGCTATCACGTTTCCATTCTCGGCAGTCTTCATGAAGGACTACAAAATGGAACTGCTACTTCTGGAGAGAGATCTGCAATTGTAAGTATTACTTCTGGTAATTTTATTAAATCTTGGTGAAAAAGGAATTATTTAGATTAAAGCTGATTAATCTTTGAACCCAGTGTATTTGTTAAATCAGCCACGGCCTAGTAGAAGCAAAGAGCTTTAATTTAAATCAAATCAGAATAACTTAGCATAAAAGGCAAAACAGGGTCAGTATTCCTTGAGCAATAAATTATTTCTAGAGACCCTTACAAAGAGGCCTCTGCCTGCTTTCTTTGTTATGTTGCATGTTTTGTTACTAAAGCTGCTGCCTTTGCCCCAGTAAGAACTGTATTGTGTGAATTTTGTCACACGACTAAGGCTAGGGCCAAAAGCAGGGGTGATGGAGCGGGCAGGGAAAGGATTACTATTAGGGAATAGAGGCAGAAGAAAACTGAGTTACTTACCTGTAAAAGGAGCTCTCCGTGGACAGCAGGATAAGTCAGCCACACTTGGTGACGTCATCCGACGGCACCAAGACGGAAGTACTCTCCATAGCTTAGAAGGGCTTTTTGCCCTTCTGAGCATGGGCCAACTGGCCCCACCCCCCTGCCCGCCCCTAGTTAGCCAGTACGTCACTAGCTGAGCCTTTTTGCCGCTAGGAGGCAGGCACTAGGAAGGAGGCTGGCCCCATCCCAGGGGAGGTGGGCGAGTATGTGTGGCTGACTTATCCTGCTATCCACGGAGAACTCCTGTTACAGGTAAGTAATTCAGTTTTCTCCTAGGACAAGCAGGATGAGTCAGCCACACTTGGTGCCTCCCAAGCTGCCATGCGCTGTGGTGGATGGGGGAAGGCTGAGACACTTGTTCAGGGCTGGCATGTGGCCTTGTGGTACAGCCTGTTGCAGCCTGTGGGCCTATAGAGGCGATGCATGCATTTGTAGCAGCAGCTTTGTGAGAGGGTGTTACCAGGCACCCCATGACAGTTTTCAGTCGCGGTACACACATGTGCCAAGGGTGTGTTTACGGGGCACGGCTGTGTGGCAACAGAGAGGTAGGCCCATCCGCAGAAGAGGTGTGGGAGTCACCACAATGAAGGAGCAGTGGCATCAGATCGCTGGCCATGAGCAGCGGCATCAGATCGCTGGCCACGAGCAATGGCATCAAATCGCTGGCCATGAGAGTGGTGTAAATGGGCATTAATACATTTTTTTTTTGCATGTAGCTAACTCTGGGCCTCATTTTGACCCGGGCAGATCATACAGTCTATGTTATCAGTGAGGTGAGTGGTCTACGTTATCAGTTAGGAGATTGTTACGCACGGGGATAGCAAGGAAGCATGGCTGTGCTACAAGAGTGGTATATTGGATAGCAAGGCAGCATTGGCTGTATGAGGTTGACCCTTCAGCCTGCAGAGTCCCTAAATCAGTTTCGGCCCCGGGCGGCATGCGTGGGTGGCAGTCCAGATTGTTGGGCTGCCTGGTCGACAAGAACCCACGACCTGATGCTTCTCGGTATGGTTACTGCTATTCTTGGATGGTGTGAACCGGTGGCCGGGTGATGTGATAGTCCTTGTTGCAAGGTCATGGTGACCTTACAGATGTGTGCTACATGAGCAGGACAGGACGCAGGGAGGACATCTGGGGAGGCGAGCATCGTGTGCGCACCAGGGCCCTTGCCTGAATTTGGGCAGATGGTAAATTGAATTTGTCGCAGGGCACCAGGAGTGACAGTGGGACTTGGAACCAAGATTGTCAGAGTAGTAGACTGTCGCACTAACCGCCAGGCTACTCCTCCATTAGATGGAGTCCCTAGGTGGAGGCCCTAGGGGTGTAGTCTGCTGGGACTGGGCAGCCAGGCTTGTGCACTGCTCAGTGTATGTCCTGGGCATACAGTTGCGCAGGGCCGTGAAGCCTTCCAACGGTGGGGTGGGGGGCTCCCGCCTGTGGGGGCCACCGCAATCATGCGGTCGTGGTGTATTGGTAGGTAGAAGACCACAGGGTCAGGTCTGGATCAGAACCTGTCAACAGGGTCAGGGTCCTGGGAGGAATGCACTGGTAAGCATGCATATCTATGGATCACAACCAACGCACTGTTACCGGACAGTGAGCATGCCGGTCTATTTTCAGACAGCTGCGCTGCAAGGGGATGCAGTGAGCATGCCGATCTATTTGCGGTCTGCCCCATTGAAGGGACTGTCTAGGCCCTGGAGAACATTGCTGTAGCATGGTGATGCATTGTAATTCCCAATATGGTCCTCAGTCAGGTCTCGTACCTGTGGCCGACTGGTCAGATACCCCCGTCTTTATGCATGCTGGGCCAGAGGGCTGCACTTGAGTCAATCAAAAGGAGAATCCAGACTGGAGATCCCCGGCTGGCCATGAGCCTGTAACTCTGCCTTCGTGCACTCCGAGACATTAGGTTTAGTGTCACAGCGCTTACTGGGGCAGGTGCTCTCCGTACGGTGGAGAGGATGGCCCACGCCATGACGGTGATGGTGTTTTTCCCAGCAGCAGGAGGATTGCCTGGGTCTTGAGGTGGTTCACCAGAAGGCTCAGGGTAACGCACAGTTCACTGGAGTACAGCAAAGGGTTCCAGAGATGGCAATAGTTCTCTGTGTGCTGTGCTTTCCTGTCTAATCAATGTGTTTATACCTCAAAAATTTCCTGTCATGATTTGACAATTTCCAATCTGTAATCAAAACTGCTGCTGATCGCTGGAAGTAGCGGTATACAAATGTATATTAAATAAATAAAATAAAATAAATAAGGCAGAGGTGTTGCCTACAAGGTGTGAGAGGGCTCGTCTACAAGGTGAGAGAAGATCAAATGAGCTGCCACCATATGCTCATCCGCACAGATGGAGACAGCCAGTTGGAGTCCGGGGTGGGCCCATCCGCCCGGGAGGGTTTTCCCTCTGCTGGTTAGACAGCAAGGTATGATGGGAAGGTTTACGTGGTCACATGGTCCTGGCCAGCCCGAGAAAGGCTGTTCCGTGGCGGAAGTGGCAGCTCTGCTGAATCTGAGGAGTGGGAGGGCAGAAGGGCAGACCCCAGGTAGGAGTCTATGGTAGAGAGAACACCCATACCCCTGTTTATGGGCAGCGCCCAGAACGTTAGGCGACCCTCGGATGCAGGATCTACAATGTGCATCTAGTGGATGTTCCAGGCTTCCAGAACAATATGCATCAAGAACAAGTTGATGCTGCTGACTAAGAACAAGTTGATGCTGCTGACTGGTTCAGTGGGCAATGGGATTCTTCCTCTGGATGCCCCTGAGGGAATAGCAGCCCCTGGGGTGCCCGCTCTGTGTCTGAGGTGCCCCCTCTGTGTCCGGGGGGTGCAAATGTATTGTTCACAATCCCCAAAGCAGGTGGTGGCCAGAGGGTAGCTGGTCATGAATGGTTATGCCTGCAGTCAATTCGGGGCTCAATGCCATGTGTGATCCACGGCTGGTATCCAAACCTGTGACCTCATGCTCGAGGGCACATTGACCATGTCTGCTGCACCACCTTGTTGCCACTGCCACCGGTGGTGGATTGTCAGGGCTTCCTTTGGGATCATGAGGAGTGAAAATATTGGGAGATGCTCTGCAGGACCAACTTCTGGGACTTGAACTTGTGAGCCTCTGATCCTGGGGACACTGCTGTGTGTAGTGCACCACACCATTGGCACCGCATCCTCCACCTCTGGTGGACTGCCAAGTCTCCCGTCGTAGGTTGTTCTTAAGAGGCTACAAGAGTGCAGCCCACCCAAGTCTCCAGGTAAGGAGCGGCAAGAGGTGCAGCCCGCCCGAGTCTCCTGGTAGGGAGTGGACCCTTTAGTTCTTGGATCACTCTTCAGGCAGGCACTGCAAGTGTTACGTTGGACAGAGTGGCCTGTGAATTCTTGTTGGTCTGCTGGAGTCATGGCTGGGACTTGAACCTGTGACCCTTTGCCCCTGAACACACAGGCTGTGTGTACTGCACCAAACATTTGAGACACAATCATAGGTGTGAATAACAAGGAAAGACAGAGTCCTTTATTAGACCAACAGCCGCCCGACACAGGCCGTGTTTCGTACCCTTCATCAGGGGTTAGCCAGGCAAGAAAACTAAAAACATGAACATATTGATCATTAGAAATAATAAAGGAACAACAAGCCAAGAATATAACCATATTATAAACACAAATATTAAAATAATAAATAAAGCTATGTTAAACGAATCTAAAAAACATAAAAACATAAAATTAACTAATAATATGATAAATATACACAAATGACAAATGTAAAAAGGAGGGAACGATAGTGCTCGGGACCTGGTAAAAATGTGCACAAATGAACTAGAGTACTAACCTCTGTTGTGATTCATAAACCAAGTATCACTTCACACTGTTTGTACAAACATTTAGATTATATACTAATGCTAAAAACATAAGAAATATTGGTAAAAATGTAATAAAATAAATGAAACTATACAGCAAAACATTGTACATAAAATTAAATCAAATTAACAGTCAAAGGATGCAGAGAGAGGAGGAGAAAGACAGGATACGCAAACAAATCAATTGCCAATGTATCTGGCACAGTCATAAAACTATTGTAAAAAAAGGGGGGAAGGAGATTAACTGAAGGCAATTAGGAGTGAGTCAATGGAGACATAAAAAAGTCAGAACATGAAAATGTGTAAACAAAACGCTTAGGGGTATGTTTATTAAAACCCCGGTAAAGTGCGTTCCGCGGTAGTGTGCGTGTGCCATATAAGGAGTGGGCGTTCCGTCCTGAAAAAGAAAAGCCGGCATTTGCATATGCGCTAAGGTGCGCGGCGCCCATGTGCGCCCCGCACCTTAGCGCATGAGATATCTGCACGGGAGGCATAAGTGGCGCGCTGAAGTGCAAGAAAAAGCACAGAGCCACAGTACAATGATTAAGACACTGACCAATGGTGCAGGGATCAGGGGTTCAATCCCCCACAGTGCCCAATAGAGACAGCTGGCTGAGGCATTATTTTAGGAGCCATTTAAATGATGGGCGGCATAAGGCGGCGTGCTAATGTTTTAGGAGGCTTTTTAATATTGGGCGGCATAAGGTGGCACGCTGATTTGCAATCATAGGAACAGAACCACAGCACAATGGTTAAGACACTGACCAATGGTGCAGGGATCAGGGGGTCAATCCCCCAAAGTGCCCAATGATCAAGGCTGGCTGAGGCATAACATATTATGGGGAAGATTGCTTTAGGAGGCATATTATTCATATTTTAATTATCACTACTAGCAAACGCACTCTCAAAGCATTTTAACATAAGGCGCCCTATAAGGCACATTTTAAAGTGCACTGTCAGCCAAGGCATCCTAGAATGTTGCTTATAGGGCGCTTTAGAGGGTGCTGTATGAGGTACCGCAAGGTCAGTGTACTGTTTTTTATGGCAGCACTGTGCAGTTTAAGGAATGAAAAGCATAAGTAGGTGCGCTGATAGGCAAGGAGGAGCAGCAGTGGAGCACAATGGTTAAGGCCCTGACTGCTGATATAGGGGTCATGGGTTTGCTCCCCAGTGTGCCCAATACGTAAGGCTGGCTGTGGCATCAGCTTTGCATTGTACATATTTTGTCCTGCAGCACTTTAATTTTATGTTATTAATTGCTGCCAGCAAACACGCCCTCACGTGCAGTAATTGAAGGTGCCGTATAAGGCACTCCATAGGGCACATTATAAATTGCACTGTCCGCCACAGCACCCTAAAATGTCCCCTATAGGGCACCTTATAGGTTGCGTCACAGGATAATGTATAGTGAACCTTATATGGACGGGAACCATAAGGTGCCCTATAGGGCGCCCTATAAAGCACCCTCAGAGGCACCTTATGGGTACAGTACGCTGAGGGTGTTTTTGTTGGCATCAAAATATGTACATTAAAAAAAGATAATGCGTTGGACAGCCCTATCAAACAACCCCACTGTGGGTTTGAACCCTTGATCTCTGGCTTCAGAGGCAGTGTAGTAACCATTGGGCTACAACTCTATAGCTGCTAGCAAGCTCCTGGCTGGCTGCAGAGAGCATGCACGTCACCACACAGACAGTCTGCTGTGGTCACCAGGATAGGGTAGCCCACCCATACCCATGATGCACTGCACATGCAAATCAGCTGTCCACAGATTAACACAAGATGGGCAATGCACCCCCACAGCACCTCGGCCTGGTAGAGGGAAGTGACCATGTGCACCCACACACCACCTCAGCCTGGTAGGGGGTACTGACCGTGTGTTCTACTGGCACAGAGTAGCTACACACCATCACATTGTGTGGGTACTGTGCTCACCCTGACGGTGCGGTGAGGCGCACAGGACCAGGTCCACAACACCTTCCATGGCTGAAAGAGGCCATGTTGGAGGTCCAAAGCAGTGTTAATGTGTGAGATAGGTAGTTTCTGTACAAACACCTTGGATATCTGTCTGTTTCAGTCAGGTGTAGCCCCCAGGTGGGCCATGTACCACCAAACCCCCCCCCCCCAGCCAAGGGTGGCAAACAGGGCCTCCCATCAATAGATCCACATTCTACCCCCCTGCAAAGGTGGCAGTAGAGGGGACCATCAACCCCCATCCTGCTGAGGAACAGGCACCCCACAGGGCAATCAATGCAGCTCTATACACATCCATAACACAATAGCAGACAGACATTAGGCCTAGATATGGTGAGCTGCACCCCACCACTATCTGATAATCTCCTGCAGCAAGTCATCAGCCACTGCTCCCTGCAAGCTGCTCCATCAAGACACATACCAGCTACAAACAGTGTGCTAGTTAGTCCACAGTGCATGTTCCCAGTGGAGATACATGCACCCAGAACTGGGATGTCAGCATACACAGCAAGCAGATAAATCAGTGACTGGGCCCCAAAAGGAAACCCATATCTATCACATGAGAGAAATACTATATAGTACTATGGGGGTGCATAGCCATGCTGTGGTCACTGCACAGTCAGGGTGAGAGTGATCCCCCAGCAGGACATACTGAGGTCACCCTGTCTGTGTAGGTGGTGGCCGGGCACTAAAATGTCCCAGTAAGTGCCCTATGCCCTGTGCAGATGCACCCTGGCCAGGCCACCCTGTCCGCCCTATACCCATGGTACTTTGCTCCTCATTATGCACATTGGCAGCCCAATACTGGCAACATTGCTGGCAGTGTGGGCTGTGGAAGGTGTTTGCAGCCACCACACACTGGATAGACAGACAGCCACCCCCACACCTATGCCAGCATTGTGCTACTATAGAGGAGTCCAGCAGCTATACCCACCACACCAGTCCTGGGCACAGTAGAGGCATGGATATGGTACGCAATACTGTTGGGGGTCACTCCCCAGGGTGGTAAACACTGTCAGAGACCAGACCTGCAGCGCACACCGCAGACATCACAATGATTGTTATGGTGGAGATCAATGAGTAAAATGTGCTTAACGTAGGAATTGATATCTGCCGGTTATCATGGGCAACGTTTGATAGCTGTGTACCATATACCCAGGTGTAGGGTGGCAGTGCTAAGGTATGCAACTGCTAGTATTGGGAGATACAGGCAGGGCCCAATGTCCTGCCTCTCCAGGAGGCATTGGCCAATGGGGCCTGTGGGTATGTGTGTGGGTGTGTCTGGCCCTGTTGGCTGCTGCTTTATGGCAGAGTGTCCCAACTCCAGTCCTGGTGTTCCAACCACTGTTCGGGTTTTCATGCTGTCCCTCATGCATATGCATGAGCTACATCAGCATACCATGGGGGTGGTGCATAGATATGCAGCACAGGCATCTTTATTAGAGGCAGCATGGATCCTGAATGGTGTGGGGCCCTCCATGACTGCATTTGGGAGACTGTGCTCTAGGTAATGCGGCTGTTTATGGTGTCTGTGTTTGGTGTGGTAAAATATAGGCATATGAACCATGCGTATGTTCTCAGCAATAAAGGTTTGTCCTTACTATCACGGTTTAGTTGTAGGAAAAATATGTGGACTGGATTGGCAGTAGCCCCAGCTGGGCTTTGAACCTGTGACCTTCTGTTTCTGCACACACTGTCTGTGTGCACTGCAGCACTGTGTTGCCACAGGTATGCTGTGTTCCCTGGGGAGTCCATGAATGTACATCCGACAGAGCCTGTCTGTTGCGGTGGACGGTGCCAGCCTGCACAGGCCTAGGCCACTGTCTGCTGTGGTTTGCAGCCACTGCCCCCTCCACCACCTGTACCCTTCCGCCAACATGCAGACATGTCCCTATCTGGGAAAAGCATATGACCTGAGTGAGTTGTAGCACTCCAGGACTGAATTTGGGGAACTCGGCTGTAGGTAATGCCCATTGTTATGGTTTGTGTGCGGTGTAGGGTAAAATATAGGTGTTGGAAACATGCTTATGTTCTCTGCAATAAAGGAGTGTCTGTACTATCACTGTTTAGTGGTGGGTAAAGCTATGGGGACTGGGTTGGCAGGAGCCCCAGCTGGGATTTGAACCTGTAACCCTCTGGTTTTACAGGCACTGGCTGTGTCCGCTGCACCACACTGTGGCCTCAGAGACAGTGCAGTCTCTGGAGATAAGAAACCTGGCCGCACGAATCAGACACCCTGCTCTGCACAATTTTACTGTGGGCTCGTTTACCTTGTATGGGGACAAAGGTGCAAATAAACCTCAAAAATGCCCTCCAAAAAAGGGGAAAAAAACCCAAACCAAGCTGTGCAACAGTGATATCAATGGGCAACCTGAAAAACACTCCCAGGAAAGCTCCATTACAATGCAGTGCTTTTGAAAGAGTCTACGGAGCGTAGACCCTTCCAAAAATCATTTCTTTTTTTTGGAGCTTTCCTGGGAGTGTTTTTTATGGTTGCCCATTAATATCACTGTTGCCCAGCTGGATTATAATTTATTTGGAATTTGTTGTGGTCATTTTCAATTTATATTTGCTATTTTGTTCTGTGCACATGTAGCACACTGCTCACGTTTTGCAGGTTTCCCCGGTTTTGCTGTACATTGCTGACGTAAATGGTTTCTCTTCCCTTTAAATCGGCTCTAACGCGAGGTTTTCACTCGCGGTATTTTTTTGCCGAAATTCAGCCACGCTCCTGTGCGGGGAGCCTCTCCCCTCCCACTCTCCACCCATTGACCCCGTTCCTCCGCCCCTCGGGGGCCTTTCTCCGCCCTCCGTACGCCTTTCCCCGCCTCTATCGCACATCAGCGCCCCGCACACTTGCGCGGGCCCGTTAGTGTGACACGCACGCGTGCGGGGCACTTAAGAGCACTTAAGTGCATCATTAGCGTACGCTACTGTGTGCCGCGCAAATGTGCGCGGTTTAGTAAACATACCCCTTAGTGGGTTATGCAGTTATGACCAAAAACAACAACATAACATATATAGGGAGCGGCAAGCGCATTCTAAAAAAAAAAAATTTATAAAAAAGGGGAGGGTTTTGCCAACACATTCCACGATTATAAAATCGGTTTTATTTTGTGGTCACATTCAGTCTTAGCACAACCATCGTTCCTTTTGGAATATGTTGGCAAAAACTTCCCCTTTTTTATAAAAAAAACTTTTTTAGAATGCGCTTGCCGCTCCCTATATATGTTGTGTTGTTGTTTTTGGTCATAACTGCATAACCCACTAAGCGTTTTGTTTACACATTTTCATGTTCTGACTTTTTTATGTCTCCATTGACTTGGAAGGAGGTGATGCTCCATTGAAGCGCGACAGCGGTGCAGCGTACAGCAGCTCTCTTCGGTTTCGAGGGGTTTTCCGCATTAAAGATACCTGAAAAGTTTTTTACACTGTGAGTTTGATTTGATTTATTTAGATGATGCTTTGGTTTATATATTTCTCTGGTGGTATTTAAGTTTCAAAGATTGCTTCTGTTGTTTTTTAGTATATTGTATGGTGCCAATAGAAACACTGCTGATAGTGAGTAACAATTTTTTTCGCTGACTTGATGCTTTCAAATAAACACAGGATGTTGTTCACAATGGCGGTGCGTTTGGTTATGTGGGGTATACATTTCTCTGGAGGTATCTAAGGTTCAAAGGCAGCTTCTGTTTGTTTTTCAGTATACTGCATGGTGCCAATAGAAACACTGCCGGTAGTGAGTAACACTCTGTTAAGCGGTTTCTCTTCGCTGACTTGATGCTTTAAAAGAGACACATGGTTTTAGGATGTTCTTCACAATGGTGGTGTGCTTGTTTACGTGGGGTATATATTTTATAATGGTTTTTATATGGTGGTGATCCCTCTTAATTCACCATGCTTCTCCCTTCCCCCACCTTTTTTGAAGCTTTAAGAACAGGCTATTAAGCATGTCTCATTTTTGTTTAAAATGTTAATTGGATGCTTGACTGAGGAATTTGGCCTACGATGGACTCACTCCTTCTCTCCTTTTATTTGCTCCTTTTTATATATCTATAGATTCTAGTGAAGGGAGCTTATTGCTTTATCGGTAAGGTATATATTTTTATGTATACAATTTTTGTTCATGTTTGTTTGATGTATATCCTTCTTGTTTTTGAAATGTTGTATTTATTTACCTTACCATCTTTGTATGCTAGGTTATTATTATTATTATTTTTCCAAGTTTGTATTGTTTTTAAATAGCGTTCCAACATTTTTATTTTGTTTTTTAGATGCTATTTATTTAGTTTTATCTTTTGTTTTAATTCAATTTGTATGTTTATTTAAATGTATGATGTTTATGTTTTCATTTATTGACTTGTTTGTTTTTAGTTTGCCTTTACCCCTGAAGAAGTTTTGACGAAGCACGGCCTGTGTCGGGTTGGCAATATGTGTTGGCAATGTTAATAAAATTTTGATACATATCCCTGTTCTTGGTTTGTACCACGTTCTCTGACTGTGTGCCTGGCTTGACGTGGCTCCTTGCTCCTAGTTGGACGATATCCAGGATGGAGGCCTTAGAGGCACATCCCAAGCGGCAGCGCCTGCAGTAGCAGCAATGCTCCGTAAACCATGCTTGCATTCAGAATATCCTCAGGAACAGTTTATCATAGCGGCATCTGCAGGCTGCGAGCGCATGGCCGGCAGGCACAGGGAATTCCAGCCATCTCCCCTTGGATGGCATTGGAAGAGATCTGAAAAACAAGAAAGAATCAGAGACGGTGTTAAAGACATTTTAACGGAGTGAGTAAGGAGAAAGGATTCCTCTTCAGAATAGCGTTATTTGGTAATTTCAGTTGGAGAGTATGGAGGTCCGTCTTGCTGGCAAGGCGGAAGAACTGAAAACTGGCTAGCTAGGGGCAGGCAGGGGGGTGGGCCAGTTGGCCCATGCTCAGAAGGGTGAAAAGAGCTTCTGAGCTATAGAGAGTACTTCCGTTTCGGCACCGTCGGATGACGTCACCAAGTGTGGCTGACTCATCCTGCTTGTCCTAGGAGAATAGTTCTGCCTGCTTCTGTTAATCTGTTTTTCTGTAATATACATGTGTTTTCTTTCAATGGATCTTTTTTTTCTCTGGTGTTGCGCTACTTGCAGAGTATTGCTTCTTAGAGTTTCAGTTTAACTTTTGTCAACATATTTCTATTTTTAGTTTTTGGCCACGTATTCTCTACTTGGTGAGGGTCTATCAACATTCTAATTGACAAAATATTTTAAATTTCAGTCTGGTAGCATCAAGAATGCAAAACTGCAAATCTCAAAGACAATCCATATTACAGTACCCGCCCTCGCCCCCCCCCCCCCCCACAAAATCAACACCCTACCGTGAACTACACACCAAGAACCCAGAGTACAGGACCCATAGAGTAACTAGGTCCTATGTAATTGAATGAGACCTAGTTGCAAATAGCACAGGTTAACTGTTAGCACAGCTTAGTAAACATACCCTTAAGAGTGTGACTTTGGCCAGGTTTTCTGATAATGTGGAGTTTCTATTTAGGAATTTGATTTGTTCAGTTTTCCCAGTAGGTATATGGATTTCAAGGTTCTACTGCAATATTTATGCTGCTGCCTTTTTCTGGTAGCTCCTTGTTATGAGAGTAACCGGAGATCTGTACCCGGCGCTCTCCATCTGCCCTACCTTTTCCCATTACTTGTATATCCGGCCAAATAATTTCACAGACACTGCTTTTTGGAAAACACCAGGTCACAGCTTTATTGCCCAATAACAGAACAATTTAACAAATACAACAAAACAACCAATTATACCCCCCCCCTCCCCCCGCAGCCGAGCGATACTTCACCCGCCATACTATTAGCAAGGTGACCTCGCTTCCGCCCCCTGGCCTGGTCACCACCAGTCCAGTTACCCCCACCCCTGCCCGACTTCGCCATATCACTAGCAAAAGTCTGCTCGGGGTTCTCCGGGTCGCGGGCACCCTGCCCACGCCCAAGCAGCCTCCGGCTCCGGACCCCGGAAACCTCCGGGATCCCGCCGACAAATTCCCCCACCCAGTTGTGACACCCCTATATCCCCCCCAACTGACCTTCCCAATAAAGGGCAGGAGGGCGGAACTCCGTTCCCCGCTCTGCTCTTCGGCCATGTGCTGAAGGCGCGTTCCGGCTGCCCCAGCACATGGCCCGATTCGCTCTCATGATTGGCTCTTGCCGCGCGCGTCCCCGCGGCAGAGCCAATCATTTTAAATAATGCCCCGGCATCCCTTCGTGCCCGCTTGCCCCCCCCCGCGCACCCCCCCCCCCCCCCGCCGCTTCTGCCCTAACGGCAGAGACCCGCGCCGGGCCGAGCCACCGGTTAACGGCGGCCTCCGAGACCCTGCTCTGCAGCCTTTAAGTTTTGGAAGTTAGTGCTGTTATGGAATGGTAGATTTGCTCTATGGGTCCTATACTCTGGGTTCTTGGTGTGTAGTCAACTGTAGGGTGTTGATTGGGGGGGTATTGTAATATGGATTGTCTTTGAGATTTGCAGTTTTGCATTCTTGATGCTACCAGGATTCTTTTTTTTTTCATTTTATATCTTCCCTCCTCATTAATAATCTGGTCATAGAAAAATAAAACTGGCATGCAGATATTTATGGTTTGAATCAGAACAGTTTCTACAAATGGGTTAGTTTTGCGCATACCTTGACAGTCGTGAACCTCACTTCTAAGCCAGGGCATGGGGTGTATGATCTCAGTCTCTCAAATTTACTGCTAAGGCTTGGTGTAGTACTTGCATTGTGCCAAAGAAAGCCTCCTGCTGGAGTTTGTAAGATGTAACATGTATGGCTAGTTTGTCAAGATGGGCTTGGAAATTCTTCTTTATCAAGCCTGTGGCATTCAACACTATGGGAAATATTTCTGTATCTTTCTGCCACATTTCTTAGTCTCTGACTGCATTTCCTGGTATTTCAGTATCTCCTGTCTCTCCACGTGATTCACAGAATAGTCACTTGGAAGTGACGCTGCTGTTATCAATGCCGTTCTGATGTTTTTCTCCTTAACCAGTATATCCGGCTTCCTCGCATCCAGCTTTTTAATGGTTGGAATGGAAGTGTCCCAGGTGATTATAACCTCCTCATTCTCTGTAATTTTCTTAGCGTTATGATCCCAGTGCTTTTTGGGCACAGTGATGTTGTAGTGCTTACAGAGTTTTCAATGGATGAGGAGTGCTGCTTTATTATGTATTTCTGTATCAAAATTTTCTGCCATCAGAACTTCACAGCCAGCTATGAGAAGAATCACCATTTCCCGATCTTTCTTACAGAATCAACATATGTCTGTGTTGCCAGTTTTTTCAATGCTTGTTGTAAACCATCTCATCCATAAGCAGGGGCCTGGGCTGAAACTATCAACCTCCTTGGTTTCATTTCACCCTTCCTTAACCATTCATGTGTCCGTCTTCATCGACAAAGGATTCCTGGAGTAACACTCTGTATTTCCCACTGTATTTGTGCATCTGCGACTTGTTATTCATTGTTTGTTGATCTAATTCATGTAAGAGATTTTCTCTTGTTTTGCAAATTCTGTCACTTTCTTCCTCATGCATCCTTGTGGATTTTCACTCATTCTTTCTAGTCATCAGCACGCTTGTCCAAGTTTGATGATAGAGACAGATTCTGGACATTTACTCTCATACTTCAGCACTCTTTCTGTATTTGGATCAGAGGATGAAGTTAAGTAGGCCTGGATGCCGATAATTGTAACTCTGTATGTGCAATCAAGTCGTTGCCCTCCTCCAGCTCTAGGAATGTACAGTCTTGGCAAACACTGATTCTTGTAAATCACTTCATGGGCATGGAGGAGTTTTCATGTTCGCACATCCAGTTTTTCAGATCTTTAAGAGGCCAGTCCACAACCCCAAAGCTGTATGAAAGTGCATGAATTGCCAGCTAAATGATGGCTTTTATCTTATTCCGTGGTGTTAAAGCACTTTTCAATAATAATTTTAATTTCCTGTAGTATTCTTTACTGATCTTTTCTCTCAGTAAGTTCTGCTTGAGTGTTGTTTCTTCTTCTATTCCGAGATACTTATATACACCTTCCTGTTCAAGGTCCTTGATGCCACAGCCTTCAGCCAGGGAGATGTTTTCTGTTTTGCTCGATTTTTCTCTAAAGAAAGTTGCCTTTGCACTTCTGTCAAGGCCAAAGGTCATCCTGATGTCATCAGAAAAGCTTTTTACCACACGGAGTTGCTGTGCTAATTGTTGGTTGTTAGAACTATAGAGCTTCAGATCGTATACAAATAATAAATTAGATGCTGTTTCTGATTTGTTACCTTCTTTAGGATTCATGCTAAGTCCATATCTCAAAGAGTTGAAGAGAGTACTCATTGGATTAGGTGCCACACAAAACAGAAGGGGTGACAGGAAATCCCCCTGAAATATTCCTTGCTGGATGCTGATGTTAGGAATGATATACTGACCATCTTCATATTTCAAAAAGACTATGGTTTGCCATATTGTCATGGTGAACTTAATGTATTCTACCAAACCAGGATTTATTTTATACATTTTAAAGCAATTTATTATCCATGAGTGTGGGGCGCTGTCAAAAACTGTCTTAGTGAGATTTATTCTTTTCTTAGCACTGGCCATGATGGCCTTATTCAACATTAACTGGTCTTTGGTGCCATATGCCCCTCTCTTAGTGCCCTTTTGCTCTATTGCCATGATGTTATTGGACTCGATATGATCATATATTATGTCTGTATCTATTGCAGTGAACAGCTTACAGACTGTAGGTAGACAAGTTATTGGTCTATAATTGTTGGGAATGCTACTGGGGTCTCCTTTTGGAAGGAGAAATGTTCTTCCTGTAGTAAGCCATTGTGGTCTTAAATCTGGCTGTGCAAACAATGGATTTTTGCATTTCACCAGGTCTTGGTGGAGTGATATTACTGTATGAGCCAAAAGGTGGCTACTCCATCTGGGCCAGGGCTCTTCCAGTTTGGGGCTCGCTTTAACCTGTTACCAGCTTTTTTGTTGTTACTGCAGGCCATTCCATAGGTGTGATGTTTGCTTTTTCGAAATGCTCCTGTATGCAGGGTAACCATTTTGCTTCTTGTTTGTGATTTATAGGGTCTCATATAGTTTTCTCCAGAAGCTTTCTGTTTTGGCTTTGGTTGGTGGTGCTTTTATTATCTTAATTCTCTTTCCCAATTCCCTGTAAAATTGTTTTGCGTTCTCTCTAAATGGCTTATTTTGAGATCTTTCTTTTCGGTTTTCTTCATATCTTCACAGTTTTTGCGCCTCTGCTGGTACTTTCAATTTATTGTTGGAACATATAAATTTCAGGTCTTCTGTTAATGCAGTATGCTTCAGTTTAATGTCTTGGACCTTCCTTAATATCTTCAATGATCTTAATCCTTTCAGATACCCATCTATCAAGGATACACCCGCATGCAAAGACTGTATTTTTCCCTCGATGGGCTTTTTCTAAGGAGGATACGTTATATAGTAACATAATATATGATGGCAGATAAAGACCAGTATGGTCCATCCAGACTGCCCAACAAGGCGGCAAGAGTAGGTGCACCTGCCACTCCATGCAGATCACCCCTCTCCATGCCTTTGTATAGGGGTGTACCCACCGCTCTGTGTAGGTCACCCCTATTTGTTGAGATATAAGAGATAGTTATGTTTATTTTGATTTTATCCTGTTGCTATAAAGGGATCCACTGTGTCTGTCTCATGCCATTTTAAATTCTGCCACTGTATTTGCCCCCACCACTTCCATTGGAAGGGCAGTCCAAGCATCCACCACCCTTTCTGTGAAAAAGTATTTCCTGACATTGTCTTTCAGTTTACCCGCTTGCAGCTTCATGTGGAGTAGTGCCAAAGGACTGGAGAGAGGCTCATGTGGTGCCTTTACACAAAAGCGGACGTAAGGATGTGGTTGAAAACTACAGGCCGGTTAGTTTAACTTCAGTGGTGAGTAAATTATTGGAAACGCTGCTGAAAGAGAAAATAGTGAGGTTTCTGGAGTCTGGCGGATTACAGGATCCGAGTCAGCATGGATTCACCAGAGGCAGGTCCTGTCAGACAAATCTGATTGATTTCTTTGACTGGGTGACCAGGGAGTTGGACCGAGGGAGAGCTCTAGATGTGGTGTATTTAGATTTCAGTAAAGCCTTTGACACTGTTCCTCACAGGCGACTTATAAACAAACTGAGCACCCTAGGGATGGACCCTAAAGTTACTGCTTGGGTTAGAAATTGGTTGGGTGGGAGGCGACAAAGAGTACAAGTAAATGGAGCTCACTCTGAGGAGAAGGATGTTACCAGTGGTGTGCCCCAGGGATCTGTCCTTGGTCCGATTCGTTTTAACATCTTTGTTAGTGATATAGCGGAAGGGCTGTCGGGTAAGGTTTGCCTCTTTGCGGATGATACCAAAATCTGCAATAGAGTAGACACCCAGGAAGGTGTAGATAACATGAGGAGGGATCTAGTTAAGCTTGAAGAATGGTCTAGAATTTGGCAGCTGGGATTTAATGTTAAAAAATGTAAGGTCATGCATTTGGGCTGCAGCAATCCAAGGGAGCAATACAGTATAGGAGGTGAAGTACTTTTGTCCACTAAAGAAGAGCGGGACCTAGGCGTGGTTGTGTCTGATGATCTTAAAGTAGCTAAACAGGTAGAAAAGGCGATGGCAAAAGCTAGAAGGATGCTTGGGTGCATATGGAGAGGAATGGCTAGCAGAAAAAAGGAGGTGATAATGCCTCTGTATAAGTCTTTGGTGCGACCTCATTTGGAGTATGGTGTGCAATTCTGGAGACCGCACCTTCAAAAGGATGTGAACAGGATGGAGTCGGTGCAGAGGGTGGCTACTAAAATGATTAATGGGCTTCATTATAAAGCATATGAGGACAGACTTAAGGATCTTAATATGTACACCTTAGAGGAAAGGCGGGATAGAGGTGATATGATTGAGATGTTTAAATACCTCCGTGGCATAAATGTTCAGGGAGAGAGCCTCTTTCAATTGAAAGCAAGTTCTGCTATGAGGGGACATGGGATGAGGGTGAAGGGAGATAGATTCAGGAGTGATATGCGGAAATATTTCTTTACGGAAAGAGTAGTGGATCCGTGGAATAGTCTCCCAGTGGAGGTGGTAGAGATGAGGACAGTAACTGAATTCAAAAAAGCATGGGACCAACACAGAGGATCTCTAAAGGTAAAAAGTGGACTGTTGTCGTTGTTGTTATGGAAGGACAGACTAGATAGGCCATGTGGCCTTTTTCTGTCATCATGTTTCTATGTTTCTATGTTATGCCATCTAGTTTTACACCTTCCCTGTCTTTGGAAGAGGTTTGTTTGTTCATTAATACTCTTAAGTATTTAAGGTCTGAACATTATCTTCCCTGTCCTTCCTCTCCTCCAGAGTCTACAAATTTAGGTCTTCAAGTCTCTTCTCATTAGTCTTCGGATGCAGGCTCCAAATCATTTTGGTCACCTTCCTCTGAACCATCTCCAGTCTTTTTATTTCCTTTGCGAGACATGGTCTCCAAAACTATTTCTTGTTTTCTTTTTCTTCTGGACCTGCGCTTTAGCTGGTATTATTCATGCAATAATAATTTTAGCTGTACAATACTTTATTTGATTTATTTTAGTGATATCAATAAATGGTCCCTTTATATTAGAATGGCCTTGTTCATCTTTATAATCATACTTTTAACCTTAGGTGTTAAATTTAACTTGGGTAATCTTTCTCTTGCCTAAAACCCAGCATTTTCATCTTTTTCCATATGGACTAGGAGTTCCATCTTGAATTCCTCCACCTCTGGGTCTTTCTCCTCCCTTTCTTCCTCCTCTTCACTTGATTTGTTGACCTGTCCTGTAGTCATCTCACTCTCCTGCAGTTCCAGATCTCCATCTCCCCCTCAGCTGCTCTTTCTGTTTCTGCGCATTCTTTTCTTCTGGTATTCTCACCCAGGTCGCTCTCTGTATTTCTCTTTCCATGGAAGCCCTTAGTTGCTTCAAGACAATATCATTCACATACTTCTTTGCTCTGATCTGCAAAATTAAAGATCTTAAATTGACATCTGTTGCTTTTTGCAGTTTTTTTCTTGTGGCAATTTTCCTCTTTCTTCCGGTTTTTGGCAGATTCTCCTTGTATACCCCCTTGATTTAAAAATAAGGTTGGTAGCATAAAAGTAGCAGTACTTTATCCCCTTCTTATCTGCAGAAGTCCACTTAACTGTAGTAAATCCTCTTAAGCCACCTAGCATTTTAGTATGGATGGCATATACATTTTAAAATAAAGTAAATTTAGCCAAATGAGGCCCAATGGCTATGCAAACATTTATGCAAATGAGGCCCTGAGTCTCCGCACATGACTCCCCATCACCCTCAGGCCACCCCTGCATATCAGGCAGATTGGTCAAGTTACCCAGTTCCAGGAGTGAGATTTTTGACCAGTTCTGGTTCTAAATGTGCCTGACAATGCATTGTGGCATTTGTAGTTCCTGATTTTACCCAATGAAATCACTGTTGAATGTCCCATAATACATCAGAATAAAATTGTCAGAAATCCAAGCATGGCTTAAAATCTCACTCCTGGAACCGGGTAATTTGGCAACTGTGCATCTGGAATCCCTCTTTTGGCAACTGTGAGTTTTACATATCTTATTTTTAGGACTCCAGCAGCAAACGAGGCCAACATTGTGGGAAGAGGGCAACTACTGAGTAGGCCAGAGTGATCAGGGTGGTATGCCTCTGTAATAATACTCAGTCAAAGAAGGAAGAAGGAAAAAAGCAAGTGTTTGCCTGTATTTGGAGATAGTTGGTGTTAATGTTTGCTGTTTTGTCAAAGTTTATTCTTTTTTGATTCTTAAAGATATAACGTGGTTTAAGCAGAAACTACTACATTTGCAAGATAGGAAGGAGAGAGAGCGTCTTCTCTTTCTGGCCTGGTTGGGATGAGACCAGCTGGACTGAGTAAAAACTCTGAGAAAGAAAACCCGGATTGGCTTTGTTTAGAGCTATTGGGATTTGGGAAACATAGATATTTGCTTTTTCTTTTATGCCAAACGTTTTACCTTATGCTGTAGAGTCTATAAGCCAGGGTTCTGGAAGTCAAAGCACTATAGGAATCCTAGAGAAGAGCTAAAGACTGGAAATTGTGGCCAATAGGAGTGGGCTTCCAAATGCTGGGAGACATTTTTCATTTACCTTTTTGAAATCTTTGAGGAGTGAGAGGAGTTAGCAAATTATCATTTCCTGTATTGATCTGTTATTGTTGAACCAAGGATATTAGACTTGTGCTGATAGTGGATGGAAGGAAAGTCATATCTGTGAGCATTCCTTTAGGCATTTGGCAGTGTGCTAATACTGTGAATAACATATCGATGTTATATGAATGTTCTACTATGTTGCCTTTTATGGTGCATTATTTCTGTTCTGCAAGCATTGTATCATATTTCTGTTCTAGGAATGTTCTGCTATGTTGTTTTAAGATGTAAATTACTGACACTGAGCAATACTTCCAAGTTCATCTCGCTGTTCTAATTTATTTATTTATTTATTTATTTATTTAACAACTCTTATATACCGCACTATTTGTTATCAGTGCGGTTTACATACAACAAGGGTGCACATTCAGAAGCCTGTTCTGTGCTTACATTGTAACAGGAGTTTAAAACTTGTCTATTATGCTGATATGGTCATTTTGCTACAGTGTCTGTGGTCTTTGTTATGCTACTTTTGGCAAATCTCTTCATAAAGACAGTTAATAAATCCTAATAAATAAATAAAAATGTATAAAGGATATGAAATGGTAACAATAAGGCCCCTTTTTATTAAAGTGCGTTAGAAGCAAAATCCTAATGTGCGTTTAGCGCAAAAACAAGCATCTACTAAGTGCACAGCCTCTGTTTTAAATGTCAGGAATATTCATTTACCAATTTTTGCATTCTTTTGGTCCATTTCTGAACAGGTATAATTGTCCTATTCCTCTATATGTCTGCTTGTGTACCTCCTAGTACTAACATGCTTAAAGAAAGTCTTGACATCCTAATTCACATCCTCTTTAGCAGCCATTTTTCTTCCATGTACATTTTTGCTCTCCAAACTTCTCTTGGCATTTCTCAATTAAACAAAGGATGCAGTAGCTTTTCCATTAACTTGGACAATGGACAATATGATGACCAGAACTTTGTACTGATAATTTTGCTACATGTCTGTGAATAGGTAATCCTCTCAAGGTAAAGCAATGATGACCTAGGTGAACAGTACTCTGAACTGCTAGTTTACTGACAAGGTCTGTGAATGAATAATCAACTAAAAGGAAATCAAAGGACTTATAATAAAATAAGAGCTAGAAGAGCCTCTGAGTGAAATAAGTGTCTTCTCCTTTGTTCATATCAATATAAAAATAACATTGGCTTTCCTAAGAACAAAGCTGGATTTTCCCGAGCAAAGGGCAATGCTAGATCCCCAACAGTAGCTACAAAAAGGATGAGTATCTGATCAATTACTGTTGATTTCATATGTAGTTGTTAAAGTAACTCATATTTTGTGATTATTGCACTTTTGGCCAGCAATTTTAAGATCCCTGTAAACTCCCCAACCCCAAACATAGCCAGCTGGGTCATTTCAGTGGCCATTCTAGACCGGAGGCCAAGTGGCCTGGTTCCTATTGGAACCTTACAACCATAGGCCCTGTTGCTCCCACACAATGACCATAATTCTCCCCACATCCCCCAGAGAACATCCCATTGCAGCCATCGGGCTGGCTGGAGTTTAATATGCCTCTTATTCTATAAAGTGATTAGAAAATGAAAAAGCCATTCTCCATTGGGGAAAAGTGATATTTGCCAGCGTCCTACCGTCCCATATCAAGTATCTCATTCCTGGCAAAGATCATAGAAAAAACGGTCCTTCTACAGCTCCAAGACCATCTGACTGACAATGCTCCTCTTGATGACCAGCAATATGGCTTCAGGCAACATCATGGAGTTGAAACCCTGTTACTAGTCCTACTTAACAACCTCCTAAAGGGCCTTGAAAGCAAAAAGAAAATGTACATTCTTGTATTCATTGACATCTCAGCTGCCTTTGATACAGTCAATCATGGGACCCTCATAAATAGGATAAAATCAATAGGAATAACAGGAACCCCACTAAAATGGTTCTCATCCTACATCTCAAATCGAACACAACAGGTTCAATTCAACGGAGAAAAAGCAGAATCTTTCTCCCAAACGCAGGGAATCCCCCAAGGCTCTGCTCTCTCAGCACTTCTGTTTAACATATATATGCAGCCACTATGCAAAATTTTCTCACGACACGAAATTAATTACCACATCTATGCCGATGATATCATGCTATACTCACAACTAGACACTAAAAACCCAGACTACAACCCACTAGAGACATGTATCGGAGAGATGCAAGACTGGTTACAACAAAGTAGTATGTCAATTAATCACAAAAAAACCGAAGTAATGTATATCTCCAAAGAACCGAATTTTGACCCACCCACATCAATAACACTATGTAACAACACTTACCAAACAAAAAAAGAAATAAAGTATCTAGGAGTCACATTTGACTGTGACCTAAAGATGGAAAAACACCTCCGAAAGACCAACAGAGCAGTTTTCCACAAGCTTAGAGTGCTCCAACCCATTCGGAATATTATTGATCCCCAAGACTTCAGAACAGTGACCCAAGCACTCATCATGCCACATTTTGACTACTGCAACGCCATCCTACAAGGTTTACCTAAAAAAACCCTAAACATATTACAAATGGCACAAAATGTAGCTGCCAGGGTCATAATGAAGAAAAATCTAAGTGACCACATCACACCAGTGCTAATTCAATTACACTGGCTACCCATAACAGCTCGCACAAAATACAAAATACTAACAACCACCTTCAAACTCATCCACAACTTAGCACCTTCCTTCTTCAACAACCTAGTAAGATCGCAACCTCCTACCCGAAACAGAAGAACCCACAATTCCAACATCCTTCACACTCCAACAGATATAAGATCTGCCAAAGCTAACACCAGCCACAGGGCTTTCTCATATGTGGCACCAACACTGTGGAACCAACTCCCACCAGAACTACGAGCTAGCAATGACCTTCTAGACTTCAGAAAGAAACTCAAAACGCACATTTTCCAATCTCATTTCAACCTGAACTAAATCCACAGATGGAGCAGCCCCTGACCACTGTGGCCAAAAAGCTTATCCTGTATATATGTATTTATGTATATATGTAAATGAACTCCCCCATAGCTAAGAAGTGTTAACTCTGTATGATGTGCTTTTCTGACAATCTGTATGTAAACAAAATTTGTACCTGCCTTGATTCGGCAGTTTCACAATAGTAATCCTACCCGCTTCTGATCGCTGGAAGGAGCGGGCTACAAATGCTTGCTAAACAAATAAATAAATAAATAAATATTAGTATGGTTATTTTCCAGTTACTGTTTAGTCAGCATCAAAAAAATATGAAGAGGTAGATTTTCAAACTGTATATATTGGGACAAAGTTTATGGATGCTTTTTGCCCCTGGGCATTGCACCAATTATCAAGGACAAAAAAAATGTCCCTACTCTCCTTCTATAACTTGTTGCAAGCACAAAGTACCTGCAGACATTTGCTTCTGATTTGTATGAGATGACGTTTCTATGGAAAATAACATGCATAAAGTTGGAAATGCAATTTATGCATGCTATTTTCCTCCTTTGATCTAAAAACCTTCCTAGAAATGCCTCTTTTAAAGGCAGTTAAAAGTATTCTTGTTGTGGAGCAATGTGCATATTTGGGAAGAACAATTTTCAATAGCCATGCATCTGGGTCAGTTATTGATAGGCCTGATTTAGATGAGTTAAGGTGAGGCATTCATGGGGGCAGGATTAGAAAATAGTGTCAAAGGCATCTTTGAATGTAGCAGGTGGGCTAATTACCAACAATATTATACCCCACTTAAAATTAGCCAAAGTGGATGACTGAAGAAACTCTGAAAATTGCCCAGAAACACAGAGAAGCTAAAGTCAGAGGAGAAAGAGCAGCAATCACAGGACTCAACAGAGATTTTCAACATGCAGCAACATGACACAAGAAGAAGCACTTCAATGACACATGCAAGGAAATAGAATCAGAAACTATTACTGTAGAGAAAGAACACGATTGGCTTCCCTAAATCTACGTGAGTTAAAAAGAAAATTCCAACCTTGAATTGGAATGTTACTACATGATCAAGGATCCATGTTTATTGATGCTGAGAAAACGTGTAAAGAGTATACAGAGCCATTACACCATAAAGATCAAGTGGATCAACAGCCGTTTCAACCTGTGCCTTATGATCAGGAACCACTGGTGATGAAAGAATTCGAAGCAGCATTGAAAACCTTATCAAAGAACAAAGCACCAGGCATTGATGGCATTCCCATTGAAGTATTATAGCAATTGGAAGCAGCTGTTACCATACTTACAAGGCTCTGTCAGGAAATTTAGAAGATAAAATCATGGCCAACTGTCTGGAAAAGATCTCTGTTATACCAATACTGAAGAAAGGTGATTTGACTGAGTGTGGAAATTATCGCATACATGCCATTAAGATTCTACTCAAGATCATTCAGCAGAGACTACAACCATACCTGGAACGAGAACTGCCTGAAGTGCAAACGGAGTTCAGGAAAGGGCAAGGAAAGTGAGACATCATTGCAGATGTGAGATGGATCTTTGAAAAGACAAAAAAGTGGCAAAAAGATATCTATATGTGTTTTATCAACTACAGGAAGGCTTTTAACTGTGTAAACCATGAGAAACTCTGGGCCATATTAAGAAGAATGGAGTCTACCAGAACACCTGATCACTTTCTTGCACAATCTTTACATTGGATCAAGAAGCAATAGTTTGAACAGAACAAGGAGAAACAGAATGGTTTAAAATCAGCAAAGGTATATGACAAGACTGCATACTTTCCCCCTGCCTGTTTAATTTATATGCAGAACAAATCATCAGAGAAGCAGGATTGTATGAAGACAATCAGGATGTAAAGATTGGTGGAAGACTCATCAAAAATCTTCTCAGTGATGATGACACCACAATAGTGGCTGAAAGTGAAGACAATCTGAAACATTTGCTTCTCAAGATCAAGGAACATAGTCATAGACTTAAAAAGACAGAGATTCTGACAACTGGCAAAATCAATGGTGCTGGTGAAAAATACTCTGTATTCCATGGATTGCCCAAAGAACAACATAATCAAACACAAGGGGTGAGTGGCATATGGAGGTCACAGGTGCTTTATTCAATACAAACCCCTACAAGTTTTGGCAACAGCCTTCCTCAGGGGGTACACATCCTCAAAAAAATACATAAAATATATTTTATAATAAATAGTGAGAACACAATAAGAACAATAAAAGCAATATATAAAACAAATTAAAACAAACAGATATATAAACATAACCTATTGAAAAACAAATCATGATTAAAAAACATCAATAGAACAACTAAAATCAAGAAAGGTAAGGCATATAACATAATAAAGTGCCTGATAACAGGATGCATATACCAAATAAGGGGACCTGAACTGGTACATAAAACATTTAAGACTAATAAGAGAAAATATTTTTTCAATCAATGAGTAATCAAACTCTGGAATTCATTACTGGAGGATGTAGCAAAAGCTGTTAGTCTAGCTGGGCTTAAAAACGGTTTGGACACATTCCTGGAAGAAAGGTCCATAAATCATTATTAAAGAGGATCTTGGAAATCCACTTACCACGGGACAAACTTTGTGGAACTTGTGTGCCTTTTGGGAAACTGCCAGGTACTTGTGACTTGGACTGGCCACTGCTGGAAAAGGATACTGGGCTTGATGGACCTTGGTCTGACCCAGTATGGCATATCTTATGTTCACCTGCAGTACATCTGCATGTTAATTGCTGGAAACATTTTATACCTCTTAGGGGCCCTTTTATTAAAGTGTGGGAGGTTGCTTCAGTTACTGCACATTAGGAGCAAAATCCAACACATAAGTGCAAAGGTTGTGCAATAACTATCAGGGATGGGCCCAGCATGTCTGCTGCACTTACCATGTCAAAAGGTCCCTGACTGTGCATTAAATTCATTACAGTTAGTGCAGTTACAGTAAATGCCTCCTCTTGAGATGGCATTTATAGAACCCACACTAACTGCAAAATTGACATGTGGTGATTACTGTGTGCAAACCGCAATGTGCAGTCTACACCCGCTCTCCACCTAAATTCCACCCAGGCTTTGTCTCTTAGCGCATTAAGCAGCATTTTTAGCTGCTTTTACTGCACAGTAACCATTATTGCCACACTGTAAAATGTACATTAACTGTGTAGCTCATTTTAGTAAAAGGGTCCCTTAGCAACTTCATGGCATGTCTCAGTTTTTGTACTTTTGAAACAACCAATTCACATTTACCCATTGAGCTGCACTCATTATTTCATAAACTTCTATCATATCTCCTCTCATCCTCCAAACTTTGCATCCCTAATCTCTTTAGCCTTTCCTCTCATAAGGGAGTCATCCCACCACTTTTATCATTTTGGTCTTCTTTCTTTATAACTTTTCTAATTCTGCTATATCTTTTTTGAGATGTAACAACCAGAATTACACACAACAGTCAAGGTACGGTTCCACCATGGAATGATATAGAAGCATTACTCTTTTCTCCAGGACCAAGCAGGAAGTCAGTCCTCACATATGGGTGTCATCGACGCCGATGAAGCCCCAGCGGAGCATTTCCCCAACTTTCCATGAAAGCCTTTGGGAATGCAGGCACGCATGTGTGATTCCCTTCCCGCCTAAAGGTGCCATCTTACCTCAGTCTCTCTTTTTCCGAGAAGCCCACCGGACGTGTGTCCTGTCATCCCGGATAAAAGTTTGATTTTTTCAGCGATTCTCGCTATTTTTTCTTCCAGGTTCGACGCCGGTTCCCCTCCCGCCGGGTTCTGTACACCGGTATCGAGCCCGATTCTTCTTTTTTGTTTTTTGCCCTTCGTGGCTGGCATTTGCGCCCTTTTTTGTTTTTCCCTGGAAGGCCGGTCCTTTGACCTCGCGGGGACTCTTTTTTCCCCGATGGCTTCCAATGGTTTTAAAAAGTGTGATCGGTGTAAGAAGTTGATGTCTCTCACCGACACACACGACTGCTGCCTTTGGTGCCTCGGTCCTGATCACGACCCTAAGACGTGTGGACCATGTGGGAAGATGTCTTCCAAGGCACTGCGAAATCGCCAGCAGCAGAAAGAAAGGCTTTTCTCGGACTCAGCCTCTGGCCGGGCCCGGACCTCGTCTGAGGCCTCAACATCTCGGGATTCGGATCCCGAGCGCCGTCGGGGCTCCTCGGACAGGGGGTCCCCCGACTGGGAACGCAAGAGGAAGAAGTGGCTCGTGAGGGCGGCGTCGGAGAAGGTCCCTGGCTCCTTGAGGGCCAGGTCTAAGACCTCCGACCGTCGCCCTGGGCCCATGTTTATTTATTTATTTTATTTTATTTAACACTTTTCTATACCGCACTATTCGGCATCAGCGCGGTTTACAAGGAACAGGTTTGAACAATGAGGAACAGCCGTACATTGAACTTACATAGAACAGGGAATTTAAACATGGATAACAGGTGAACTTTATACATAGTAAATAATAGGGAGATTTAAACAAGGATAACAGGAGAACTTTGTACATTATATACAAAAGGGGATTGCATCATATCTGAGTTTATGATACAGGCCCTAAAGGGGATAGTTGGATGAGGTGGGGAGTTATCATAGGGGATTGGTTAGGCAGCGTTGGATTGATAGGCTATATGGTCACGTGATACTGTCTAGGTGATGCTGTCGGAGTTACCAAAGTGTTGTATAAATAGGTGCTGTTTGAGGGCTTTTCTGAACTGGGGGAGGTTGTTTATGGACCGGATTTCTGTTGGGAGGGAGTTCCAGCATGAAGGGGCAAACAGGGCAAAGGCACGCTTTCTAGTGGATTCGTTGCATTTTGTGATGGCTTTTGGAAGGAGGATGGTATTGCAGGACGTGGTTCTTCTTAATCTGTTGTTTGGAGTAAGTTGAATCAGATCTGACAGGGTAGTTGCGGTGATACAGTTGATTGCTTTGAAGGTCATGGTTAGGATCTTAAATGTGATCCTGTATTGGACGGGGAGCCAGTGAAGGCTCTTCAGAATGGGGGTGATATGGTCTCTGCGGGATGCTCCAAAGAGGGTTCTAGCTGCGGTGTTCATCGCCAGCTGCAAGGGGTTTAATGAGCTCTTTGGGAGGCCAAGTAGGATGGAATTGGCATAATCGAAGTGGGGCATGATTATGGCCTGGAAGACTGTTCTGAATTCATTTGGTTCAAGATTGTTCTTTATGAGGCGTAGTGTCCGTAGTTTATGGTAGATTGTCCTGAAGGTATTGTCTATATGAGCATGCATGTCCAAGTGCTGATCAAGTGTTACTCCTAAGTATTTGATCGTTGTCTTGGTGATGAGTTCTGCGTTGTTCACCTTGATTGATGAGGGGGGAGTGAATGACTGGTCTCTTCCAATGAATAAGACTTCTGTCTTTTTTAGGTTTATCCTGAGCATTTGGTTGTGTAGCCAGTCCGTGACGGCGTTGAAACAAGAGGAGAGCTGATCGAGGTTTGGATGATCTGTGTCTATTGGGGTGAACATTAGGACGTCATCAGCATATACTAGGCAGTTGATGTTAAAGGACCGGATAAGGTTGCAGATGGGCTGCATATAAATATTGAATAATAGGACTGAGAGGGATGAACCTTGCAGAACGCCTCTTTCTAGTGGGAAAGGGTCTGATAATGAGGAGCCGGAGCGGACATGCTGCCATCTGTTACTCAGGTATGAGGCGCACCATGCTAGAGCGTTGTTATGGATGCCCTTCTCAGCGAGGCGAGATAGGAGTATCTTGTGGTCCACCGAGTCAAAGGCGGCTGCGATGTCCAAAACGATAAGGGCGAAACCCTTCCTGATGTTATCAAGCCCGATGGTAAGGAAACCTGCCAAAGTTCCTCGGGTGTAGCCAGAGTCTGCTGCACATGTAAGCCCTGTGGTCCTCAAGGACTCTTCTCCCAGATACCCGAGTTGGTGACTGCTGCCTCTCCCGAGCTGAGTCTCAGGATGACAGCCTTGGAGTGCAGACTGTCTGCCTTCATGGAGCAGTAGCGGGCACTGATGGCCAGCCTGTCTGGCGCATCTGCCCCGACCACCGGGACATCAACTTCGAAGTCGACCCCGGAGACCGAGCCGATACTCGAGTCCATGATGGCTCGAGGTCGACCTCGGTCGCAGTCTCCCTCGACCTCCTGTTCGGGACCGAGGGCGTCGATGCCGGTGCCTACGGCATCGGGGCAGGTGCTCCAGGGCCAGGCGGGGTCAGATCCTGACTCCTCGTCAGATGAGTCTGCCTGGGAGATGGAGGATGAGGAGTCCCCCGACACATTCAAGACGTGGTGCATCCCGTCGGACTCGCCGCAGTCTGAGCCCCGGAGTAGATCCCCTTCGGAGGATACCCAGTTCTCGGAGTTTGTCCGGGATATGGCCACCGCGTTGGCTATCCCGGCGGACCCCGAGGATGAGCCTCGAGCCGAAGAGCTCGAGGCCCTGCAGTACAACTCTCCTCCGAAGGAGGCCTTTACTGTCCCGGTTCCTCCAATGCTGGAACGGCTCCTCTTCCAGATGTGGGAGGCACCGGCCTCGGCGCCGGTTCTAAGCAAGCGGGTCGATTCGATTTATCGACTCCAGAAGAGCCCTGGCTTTCAAAAGGTGCAGCTACCCCACCATTCCATGGTGGTGGAATCGGCCATGCATCGCCTGAAAAGTCAGAAGATGCACTCCGCAGTGCCCCCCGGCAGGGAGGCCCGGAACCTCGATGGTGTAGGTAGAAAGTGCTTCCAGGGCTCAATGCTTGCTTGCCGTGTCCAGTCTTACCAGCTGTACATGGGCATGTACTTGCGGGACCTGGCCAAGGAGCTGGCCGGGTTCTCCGCTGGTCTCTCCGGGGAGCCCTTGCAGAGATTAAAGTCCTTGTCCTCGGGGATTCGGGACTGCTCGAAGTTTATGTCCTGCGCCGCCTACGATGGCTTCAAGGCTTCGGCCCGAGTTGCAGCAGCTGGCATTGTGGCTCGACGCCAGGCATGGCTGCAGTCATCGGACTTCGAGCCATGGGTTCAAGACAAGTTGGTCGATGTCCCTTGCCGAGGTGAGAACCTTTTTGGCAAGCCCATGGCCGAGAAGGCCGCACAGCTCGAGACTGAGCACCTTACAAGGACAAGGCTGTCTAGGAAGACCTCTGCCCCTTCTCACAAGAAGAAGGCCTCAGGTAAGAAGCCCTTTTACCTGAGGAAGGGCACTGCCTACAAACAGTACCCTCATTATCAGGCGGCCCAAGCTGCACCCCAGGGTCAGCAAGCCAAGGGGCAGAGTAATGGGCCCCGTAGGCAGAGGACCCCCAAGCCTCCAGCCCCCACTCAGCAGGGTGGGGGTTTTTGACTCCTTGAGCGTAGCCTCTCAGTCCCTGCTCTCCCAACCCTGCACAGGAGGTCGCCTCGCCCTCTTTGCCCACCAGTGACCCCACATAACTGGGGACAGTTGGGTGTTGAACATAGTCCACAGAAGCTATGCACTACATTTTCACCAACTGCCTCCGCCATACTTTCCAGGGGAGCCTCCAAGGCCTCCCCTGCACACAGATCTTCTCCTCCAAGAGCTACAAGGTCTGTTGGTGGACAGGGCGGTGGAGCCGGTACCTCCCCACTTCCGAGGTCAAGGATTCTACTCCAGGTATTTCCTGGTACCCAAAAGAACCGGTGGCCTTCGACCTATTCTGGATCTCAGGAACCTAAACAAGTTCCTAGAGAAAGAAAAGTTCAAGATGCTTACTCTTGGAACATTTCTGCCCTACCTCCAGCAGGGAGATTGGCTATGCTCCTTAGATCTAAAGGATGCGTACACTCACATCCTCATTCATCCAGACCACAGAAAGTACCTCAGGTTCATTGTGGGAGGAAACCATTATCAGTACAGAGTGCTGCCTTTTGGCCTAACCTCCACTCCCAGAGTCTTCACCAAATGCCTGGCAGTGGTGGCGGCCTACCTAAGAAATCAAGGCATCTTTGTCTTCCCCTATCTGGACGACTGGCTCATCAGAGGTCAGACGTGCCAGGAGGCCCGACAGGCCACCCTCAGAACTATTGCTCTTCTTCAAAGCTTGGGATTTGTAATAAATTTCGCAAAGTCCACTTTGCTCCCCTCCCAGAACTTGGAGTTCATAGGAGCAAGGCTAGACTCTGTCCTGGCAAAGGCATTCTTGCCAAAAGACAGAGCTCAAAGACTCATAAACTTAGCAAACCAGTTTCTCAGCAAGTCAATGGTCTCCGCCAGACTCTGCGTGAGGCTTCTAGGCCACATGGTTTCGACAGTACATGTGACCCCCAATGCCAGGCTCCATATGAGGCCTGCACAGTGGTGCCTTCGGAGTCAGTGGTCACAGGTCACAGGCAGCCTCAGAGACAGGATAAGGGTGTCCAGACCTTTTCTGGACTCCCTCAACTGGTGGTTGCACCCACCCAATCTACTGAAAGGGGTGCCTTTTCAAATTCCTGGGTACACAGTGGTACTGACCACAGACGCCTCCCTGCAAGGCTGGGGGGCTCATTGTCTGAACAAGTGCACCCAGGGCCTGTGGTCTCCTTGGGAGGCTGCACAGCAGATCAATCTCCTAGAACTCAGGGCTATTCGATTAGCACTCAAAGCTTTCTCTCCTGCCCTAGCTCATCAATCTGTCCTGGTTCAGACAGACAACCAGGTAGCCATGTTTTATGTGAACAAACAAGGCAGAACTGGGTCCAGACTCCTTTGTCGGGAGGCACAGGACCTTTGCTCATTCGCCCTCAAGCACAACATGCTCCTCAAGGCTGTGTACCTTCCCGGCCAGGACAACTACCTGGCCGACAGGTTGAGCAGAATTTTGCAGCCCCACGAGTGGCAGCTGCATCCTTTGGTGGTTCAGAAGATCTTCCTGAAATGGGGTCTTCCTTTGATAGATCTGTTTGCCAGTCCACTGAACAAGCAACTGCCAAAGTTCTGCTCCAGGCAACCGCATCCTCTGCAGATAGCAGCAGATGCTTTTCTGATTTCCTGGTCACAGGGCCTCCTGTATGCGTTTCCTCCCACGCCCTTGGTGGCCCGAAATCTGTTCAAGATTCTTCAGGACAAGGCCTTGGTCCTGCTGGTGGCTCCCAGGTGGCCGAGACAGTCTTGGTTTCCACTTCTGCTTCAGCTGGCAGTGGATCCCCCACTGCCTCTGGGGTTGCAACCCGACCTTCTCTCTCAGGAGCAGGGTTCCCTTCTGCACCCCAATCTCAAAGCTCTAAATTTGATGGCCTGGAGGCTGCAAGGGTAGTTTTGGCTTCCTGGGGCCTACCTCAGGAAGTTGAGGAGGTTGTCCTAGCCTCTAGGAAACAGTCCACTAGGAAAACCTATGCTCTCAAGTGGAAAAGGTTTTCTGTGTGTTGTCAGCTACGTACAGAGGATCTTTTCTCCTGTACTGTACCAGTGGTGCTTCAGTACTTACTGCACTTGTCCAATCAGGGACTTAAGTCCAATTCTGTTCGGGTCCACCTCTCAGCTCTAGCAGCTCACCACTCACTGGTGGAAGGACATTCTCTGTCAGTTCACCCCTTGGTGTCCCACTTTCTCAGGGGCTTGCTTTTGCTCAAGCCTCCAATCCGTCCTCCTGCTCCTGAGTGGGAGTTGAATGTGGTCTTGCAGCAGCTGATTCGCCCACCCTTTGAGCCGATGGCTACTTGCCCTCTACGCTTCCTGTCCTGGAAGACGCTCTTCTTGATAGCCCTTACCTCGGCTAGGCGAATGAGAGAGCTTCAGGCCCTGGTCTGTGATAGGCCTTACACTCGCTTCTATAGGAACAGGGTAGTCCTTAGGACTCATCCAAAGTTCCTCCCAAAGGTTGTCTCCTCCTTCCACCTTAACCAAGAGGTGGTTCTTCCAACATTCTTCCCTAGGCCTCATGCCAGCCAGGCTGAAGCAGTTCTGCATACCCTGGACTGTAGGAGGGCCTTATCCTTCTACCTTGACCGTACGCAAGGACATAGAAGGGCTGCTCAGCTCTTCGTTTCCTTTGACCCTAATAAGTTGGGGTTGGCTGTGTCCAAGCGTACCTTGTCCATCTGGGTGGCTGACTGTATCACCTGGGCTTACAAGGCGGCTGACCTTCCTTTGCAGGGTAGGGTCACGGCCCACCGTGTCAGGCCAATGGCAGCCTCAGTGGCTCATCTCCGCTCTGTACCCTTGGTAGACATCTGCAGGGCTGCAACCTGGTCTTCAAGCCAGACTTTTGCGGCCCATTACTGTCTGGAGAGGGAGTCCCGTAGGGACAGTGCTTTTGGCCAAGCAGTACTCCGGAATCTCTTTGAGGTTTAGGCAACTCCTGCCCTCCTGCCCTCTGTTGGGCTACCGGTGGAGGGTGTGTCAGTGAAAAGCCTTTCTTTGCTGCTGGGAGTAGAGGGAGTTCTCTTGTTCAGCCTGGGTTCCTCGGTAGCCCAGAGCTAGGGAGTCACCCATATGTGAGGACTGACTTCCTGCTTGGTCCTGGAGAAAGAGTAGTTACTCACCTGTAACAGGTGTTCTCCAGGAGCAGCAGGAATCAGTCCTCACAACCCTCCCTCCTCCCCTGGGAGTTGCAGTTGTACATAGTTTATTTTTACATTTTTTGTGTGCTGTTCTTAGCTATGTCATTTGACTGAGGTAAGATGGCACCTTTAGGCGGGAAGGGAACCGCGCATGCACGCCTGCATTCCCAAAGGCTTTCATGGAAAGCTGGGGAAATGCTCCGCTGGGGCTTCATCGGCGTTGATGACACCCATATGTGAGGACTGATTCCTGCTGCTCCTGGAGAACACCTGTTACAGGTGAGTAACTACTCTTTCTTTTTTATTCTGCATTCCTTTCCTAATAATTCCTAACATTCTATTTGCTATTTTGGCTGTTACCACACACTGAGCAGAGGATTTCAACATATCACCACAGTGATGCCTAGATCCTTTTGGCAGCCTGACTTCCTAGTGGTAGTACTACCCCTTCAATATCTCATTCTCATAGTTGAAAAATAGGGATTTCTGGAGGAGGGAGGGAGCAATTTGAAAAGGGATTGGGTGGATGGTATCTTTTATTAAGCCTAAACCAATTTACCAAAAAGTTTCAATAAATACTATAAGATTTTACACAGGCATTAAATGACCTCAGGATGGCTCGAGCCCTACATGTAGTGATAAATCACTATAGGGAACAGCTGACGCTCACATCACAGGTCATATAGCCACACTTTTTTAAACCATACTCAATCACCACGTATACACCCTAAAACCACAATTATTACTTCTGGAACTTCTGGAAATAAATAATTACGTTACATTCATACAACATACACACCATTCATAATCACAAAAGTAGCGTCATAAACATCACAACAATAAGAACACTGCGGTAGAGTCACAGCGATAAGATGAGCAATACAGCAATACAGGAACTGACCACAGTTTCCTAAAAAAGGAAAAAGAAGTAAGTAGCTATAAAAAAAGCCCACAAAGGGGGTCAACAGTCACTTATCTTTAGTAACGCCGCAAGCCGATCACTCCATTCGACGCTCAACCAGAACACTGAGAAACTCAACCGGACATCACGAAGCAGAGAATTTCTGAAAAGAATTCAAATCTAATGTCTTTCACATAACAACCCTACGAAAGCTCTCGTTTTGCCGCCACTGGGCTTCATCAGGGGAAAAGGTAACAATTTTAGAGATCCAAATATATTCACACAAGACCCTCCACTCCCACTGTCTTGTGTGAATATATTTGGATCTCTAATCCACAACCTCTCAAGATCATTTCCCCAAGCTTTAAGGTATCTAGGAACATTCCCAGTTGCTAAGTTCAACAATTTATATCTTTGACATAGCCCTCTAGAGTCTGCCTTCTTTAGATAGAGTTCCTCAACTGGAGTAATATTCTTATACAAATCCTGCCACATCCTCCAACCCACCACATATGGATTGATGCAGAAAGACTAACGCACCCTTTGTGCACAGATAACGCATCTTATAAGCACAAGTACCGACACACATGAATAAAGAGCAAAGGGAAAGAATGCACACACAGTAATGCCAACCGTATTTAAATTATAGGCAAATGAGCTGTGCCTATTAAAATGGCATGCTAATATTGTCTGCGCCTGATGCAGAGAAACTCATAGAGGATTATGTAACCAGCCAGAGTGCCAATATCTCTATGTCTGGCTCTGAGGTGGCTTTACAATGGAGCGGGAGCTTTGCCCATGAGCTCCTGCTCCTGCACTACCATCTTGAAAAATGGTGGCACCTGGCCTTGTGCGTTGCATCCTGGGATACATTGGGCAGGGTCAGACTGCCATATAGATCTTACATGGCAGTCTGACTTCACCCTGTGCATCTCAGGATGCACTGCGTGGGGCCAGTTGCCCCCATTTTTCAAGACAGTGGTGCAGAAATGGGAGCGTGGGCAACATACTCGCTCCATTGTAAAAGTACTGCGAGGGGGGGGTGAGTTTGGGCCACCAGGCTTATTTTTAATTGGGTGGGTGGGGAGATCAAGGCCACTGGTCCACCAGGGATTTGATTTCTGTCGGGAGCGCCAGACTCCCAGCAGTATTTTGATGGCATTGCGGGCTTTCCCCGATGCCTGGCTCATCTGAGAGGAAATTTGACACTTCACCTCAGATGATCCAGACATCAGGGAAAGCCCCTGATGCCATCAAAATACTGTCAGGGGCACGCGCAGGACATTTAAGCCACCTCAGACCCAGACGTAGAGATAATGATGCTTCGGCTGTTTATAAGATCCTTTACGTGTTTCTCTGCATTAGGTGCAGACAATAAGAACATAACATAAGAACATAAGATATGCCATACTGGGTCAGACCAAGGTCCATCAAGCCCAGTATCCTGTTTCCAACAGTGGCCAATCTAGGTCATACGTACCTAGCAGTTTCCCCAAAAGACACAGGTTCTGCAATGCTTGTACTAGGTCAAGCATTGATATCCTGGGTCCCTTCTTAATAATGGTTTATGGACCTTTCCTCCAGGAACTTGTCCAAACCTTTTTTAAACCCAGCAACACTAACAGCCTTTACTACATCCTCCGGTAACAAATATTAGCATGCTATGTTAATACATGCAGCTCATTTGCCTATAATTTAAATACTATTGGTATTACTGTGTGTGTTCTCTTTTCATTTGCTGTTTACACATGCATCAGTCTCTTTTCTGCATTTGGCGTGTCAGAATGTGTGCTTATAAGATGCATTATTTTTGCACAAAGGGCGCGTTGCTCTTTCAGCATCAGCCCGCTAAAAACACTCAAAAAATAAACTCCAAATAGAGTCTTTCTGGTACTTTGTTTAAGCACTCCAAAAAGAAAAACAAAACTGATATGCACAATATAGGTACCTTTGGGGAAAGGCACCATTCCATCACCTTAAATACACAAACAGATTAGTAACAAGCTCTTGATTGTTGTTTATCTGAGAGGAACACAGCATTCACACCACCACTATCCATTTGTTCATTACCCCCCATCCAACATTTGTCTCCCTGCTTCCCCCCTCCAGCATATCTTCCTGCCCCCTCCCCTGTTGTCCAGCATTCCTGCCCCCTCCCCTGTTGTCCAGCATTTGTCCCTCTGCCCCCCTCCCCCAGTGTTGTTCAGCACTTGTCCTCTTGTCTCCCCCCATTGCCCAGTATTTGTCTTCATGCCCTGTTTCCCTGTTGTCTAGCACTTGTCCCCCCATCTCACATCCCTTCAGCCCAAGTCCAGTAGCCACAATAGTGCAGGTGTTTGGCTAAAACATGACTGCAGATTTTATTCTATCAACAATATAGCAACAGTGTTTGAAACCCAGAGCGTTATCGTCAGATTCAATTGGATGGTATGTCACATATGCCTTCCCCCAACCTGTGGTGATCCCAGGGTGAGGCCATCTCCAAGAAATGTAGAAGCCTTTTTTTGTAACCTATGCTGCTCATAGCTCAGACCTAACAGACTGAAAACCTACCTATTTCAGGAATGCTATGGCTCTGACACACCCAATTACTCGAAACTAAGGGGTATGTTTACTAAACGGCGCTAGCGTCACAGCTACGACATTATCACGCGATACGTGACGTTATCGCGTGATAATGGTGCTTTACCATGTGAGAATGTCATGTATCACGCGATAATGTCTGCGGCAGCGTTAAGGTGCGCAGAGGGTGGAGTAAGGATCCTCCTTTCCTTTCTTCCCCTTCCTCCATCTCTCTTCCCTGGTCTGACCACTATTGTCTCCTTTTCTCTTTCCCTGCCCCTCCGTCAGCCTCAACTCGTATCCCAAATTCTAGTTCAGCATCACTGCTTGTTCGTAAAATCACCAAAGATACTCTTTCTCAGTTTCCATCCCCTACCGCCTTGTTCCCTGCAGATTTTGAGTCCCTTTCTGTTGATGCCCAGGCTCACTGCTGGCATTCCTCACTCTCAACGGCCCTGGACACCACTGCTCCTCTCCGCCCCCGTCCCCGCCCTCACCGTCACTCACGCCACCCTTGGTTTCACTCCGGTCATCGCAGGCACCTCCGCCGGGCGGAACGCCTTTGGCAAAAGCATCCCTCCCCCACAAATTTGTCAGATTTTCACCAGTGCCATCGTTACTATCGTTCTCTCCTCTCCACTGCAAAACGTGACTATTACTCTAATCTTATCTCCACCTCCTCCAACTCCTCTCGCCAATTGTATTCCATTCTACACTCCCTCACTGCGTCTCACTCTACTCTTTCTCCTTCCCCTCTCCCTGCATCCTCCCCTCCAGATCCTTCCTCTCTTGCTTCCTTCTTTGTTGCCAAGGTTGACACCCTCCGTCAGTCTTTCCTTTCGTGCCCCCCACCCCTTTCCCCCCCTGTTATGCTTTCCCCCCCTCCCCTCCATTCCCCATCGTGTTCCTCTCCTGCTTTATCCCACTCCTGGTCATCCTTCGAGACAATAACCCCCAGTACCCTTCAAAAGACTTTTCTTTCTATTCACAAAACCACTTGCTCGGTTGATCGTATCCCATCTCTCTGGCTCCTGGAACCCTCTCTAGCTCTTTCTCCTTACATCCTTTCTATGTTCAATTCCAGTTTGTCCTCTGGTACTTTTCCGTCAAGTTGGAAACACGCTGTCGTTCGTCCCATTCTAAAGTCCTGTTCTTCTGATCCTTCTGCTCCTTCTAGCTGGTGTCCTATTTGTAATCTCTCCTTCCTCTCTAAATTTCTTGAGAAACTAGTCTTCAATCAACTTTCCTCTCACCTTGAAGTTTCCCTCACTCTTCACCCTCGGCAGTCTGGTTTCCATCCCGGTCACAGCACTGAAACTGTCCTCCTTTCCCTTCTTAACGAACTTCATACTGCTCACGATCGTGGCCTTTTTACTTTAGCTGTCTCCCTTGACCTCTCCGCAGCTTTCGACCTAGTGGATCACCGCACTCTCCTCACTCGTCTTCGGGAAGCGGGTCTTTCTGGTCTGGTTTTCCAGTGGTTTCACTCCTTTCTTTCCTGTCGCTCTTTTTCTGTAGTTACCGGGTCCTCCTCTTCTGCCCCCACCCCCCTCACATGTGGGGTTCCCCAGGGCTCTGTTCTAGCTCCCCTTCTCTTTAACGTCTTCCTAGCCCTTTTTGCCCTCTTAATCCAGCAGTTTGGCATCTCTGCATACTACTACGCAGATGACATTTTTCTCTTGCATCACACAGACTCTCTTTCTCCTGACATTGCCCCTCTTAATCACTGCCTCACCGCTATTGCTTCATGGTTTTCTTCCAATTTCCTTCACGTGAACCCCGCTAAATCTTTTGCTATCTGGTTCACGCTTGGGAGTCCGTCCGTCCCCCACTTGCGCCCCCTCCTTTTCTTCTCAGTCCATTCCTCTTGTCTCTTCACTCCGGTATTTGGGTGTTATTCTCGATTTTTCTCTTTCTTTCACGGCCCATATTTCTTCCATCGTTCAGTGCTCTTTTCTCTCCCTTAGGCAGCTCCGAGCTGTCCGCCCCTTTCTCTCTTCCTCTGCTCTGGCCACTCTTCTCCTTTCCCTAGTGGTGTCTCGTCTGGACTATTGTAAAGTTTCCCTGGCTGGACTCCCCCAATCCCAGTTGTCTCGTCTTCAGCGTGTCCAAAATACTGCTATCCGTCTATTGACTTACGCCTCTCGTTTCGATCATGTCACCCCTCTTCTTCTCCATCACCACTGGTTATCTGTCTCTTTTCGTGTTCAATATAAAATTCTTATCCTTGCGCACAAGGCTGTTCGCACTGGCAACCCTTCCTATCTTGCTGACCAGATATGCTTTCATACCCCACATCGTCTGCTTCACTCTATTCACACAAATCGGATGTCTCTTCCCTCCCCCTCCCAGGACCATCTTGTCTCTACCCATTCCTCTGCCTTCTATTTTCTGGCCCCCAGCCTTTGGAACTCGCTCCCCCCCTCGCTCCATGCAGAAGAATCCTACCAGTCTTTCAAATCCCAACTCAAAACTCACCTCTTCAACCTAGCATTTGACCTCCCACCCTCATCTTCCCCTTCCCTCCCTGTCCCATGATGTTACATTGTAACTGCTAACTGGTTTGCTTTTTCTTTCTCTCCTCTCCTTTCCTCTTTCTATTGTTTTTAATTGGCGTTCCTTTTCTTTTCCTTTCCTGCAGCTTTATTTTTAAATTGGATAATGTTTTTATTGTAAACTGCTCAGGTACCTATGGTGTTCGGCGGTATAATAAGTTTTATTAAACATAAACATAAACATAAACATAAACAACAAACATTAAACATTTGCAGGAGAGAGAAATCATTTCAGTCAGCAATGTACAGCAAAGCCAGGGAAACACAGAAAAAGTGATAGTAGTGATACATGTGCAGAAACCAAAAAGGCAAATAAACATATTAAATGACCAGAACCACATTTGAAATCCCCATAACCAAGCTGGCAAATAGTGCTACTAATGATAAACATAAAGCAACACAACTAACAAAGCGTAAAAAGGAAGATATCATGTTTGTAAGAGGCTATGCTCTGTCCCCCTACAAAGTGAATGATCCCACAGTGAAATAGTGGTGATCAGGGTTTTGTCATTTATATTGGGCAGGTTTGTTATGCTGTGGTCCAGATGGGGCACAGTGCGGACTAGGCAGATGCCTAGGTGGCACATAGGAATGCTGAAACTGTAAAGCAGCAAGATAGCAACTGACGAGGGTCCAACATGGGCGCGAGTGTGTGTCCCACAGTGTCACAGGGTATATTACCCAGCAGGTACCCCCAAGGGCACATAACATTGGCAGGCGGTGCCGGGGGGAAGCATGCATGTCCATGTAGGCACCCCTACCCAAGAACCCACATCATAGGCAGCTGTCTACCGGCACACTGGATGGGCTGGGACTGCGCACCACCGGCATAAAGGCATCTCAGCATGGTGGCGGAGGGGTGCTGGAGGCGGAGGGGGCAGTGGCATCTGCCCACAGCAGACCACGACCAAGCCCCATTTAGGTGGGTGCCGTGCACTGCAACAGACAGAGGTCTGTCTGATGAACAGTCATGGTATCTCCAGGGAATGATCTTCCCCTGTGGCAACAGTTTGGTGCAGTACACACAGCCAGTGTGTTCAGGATCAGAAGGTCACAAGTTTAAGTCCCAGCTGTGGATTCTGCCATCCCTGAAAAATAAATACAAATGTAGCAAAAGGAAATCAAACACTACTATTGATTTTTACTTATATTGAGCATAGTTTTTTGGTGCTACACAGTTTTAAGTGTCATATTGGTATTCACTTTTGTTGGATTGCCCTCTTTTTAATATATTTTTATTTGTTCCTTTCCAGTCTTGTGTACTCCATCTGTGTGCTTTGTGCTGTTTCATGTTGTGTATTTCTCTTGGATATTTTCCTAATCCTTACCCTGTTTCATCTTTTATTGAGGTTTTACTCACATTGAGCATATGCCTATATGCCTGGCACCATTAGTGGTATACAGCTCCATGTGCTACACAGACAATCATTGTTGTGTTTGATTTCCTTTCGCTACATTTGTATTTATTTTTCATATTCTGTGGACCACGTCTGCGCGCTCGTTATGAGTGTTCTTATCCCGTTTTCATTGTTTTTATTTTTAATTTTATCTATCCCGCCAATGGTGGCTCCGCCCCCAATGTTTGCATTATATCGCGCATGTGTGGGCGTCCTCTTTCCTTCTGCGCGTCGACTATGCGTTGACGGCAGGTTCCTTGAGGTACGTGTTTTTCTTTTCTTTTAGCTAACATTTTATGCTTTTCATTTTCCACTTTTTAGCTATTTAACCTATATGTTTGCACAAACAGTGTGAAGTAACATTTATTTTAAGAACTGCAACAGAGGTTAGTATTTTAATTTCACTTATGTGCACTTTGTATTAGGTCCCAGAGCACTATTGTTCTAACTCTAGCATTTATATTTATAGTACTATTATTTATTTTATGCTCTTACATTTTTTTATATATTCATTGTTCCTGTATATTTATTGTTTTATGTCTTTTAATATTAGTGTTTGTAATGTTTCATTATAGGATGGCTTGCCTGTTCTTTTATTGTTTTCACGATTAATATGTTCATGTTTTTAGTTTTCGCCTGGCTAGCTCCTGACGAAAGGTACGAAACACGGCCTGTGTCGGGCGACCGTTTGGTTTAATAAAGGACTCTGTCTTTCCATTTCATTCACGCCTGTGACTGTTTCTTCAGATAGTGGTGGGGGGCAGCTGAGCTTCTCCAGCATTCTGCCTGTCTGCCATTGCCTTATGTGATGCATACAGATCTGCATTGACTGCCCTGTAGGGTGCCTGTTCCTCAGCAGGACTGGGGTTAACGGTCCTCTCTACTGCCACCATTGCAGAGATGTACAATTTTGATCTGTTGGTGGGAGATCCTGTCTTCCCCCCCCCTCCCCTCCCCTCCCCTCCCCTCCCCCGGAGCCACAGAGAGAGGGTTGGGTGGTGCTACACAATCTGCTTTTGGGTCCAAACATCCCCCTTCACCTATAACATGTGACCATGACACCCACACAGGATATGCACTATTCTGGGTGCATCATAGTCCACAAGGGCTAGATGTGACTGGGAAATACAGATGAACACAGGTGTATCCTAGATGTGTCCGCAAGGACTAACTATCACACACTGGCACTGATGGGGACCTGCAGCATAGTTTATCTCAGCCAAGCCAGGTGCTGCGGACCTGGTGCTGGGTGCCCCTCCTGACCCTCAGGGTGAACACAGGACCCGCACAATGTCACAATCTGTAGCTACTCTGTGCCAGTAACACACACGGTCATTTCCCCCTACCAGGCCTAGGTGCTGTGGGGGTGCATACACCATTATGTGATCAGCTGTAGACTGCTGATCTGCATGTGCAGTGCATCATGGGTACGGGTTGGTTTACCCTATCCTGGTAACCACAGCAGACAGTTTGTGTGGTGACCTGCAGTCTTTCTGTAGCCAGCCAGCAGTGTGGTAGTACCTATAGAGAAGTAGCCTACTGGTTACTTCAATGACTATGAAGACCAAGGTCATGAGTTCAATCCTGCAGTGGTGTAATCTAAAAAGGCTGTCTGAGGCATTTTCTTTTAATTTAAATCAGTGCTGCCAGCAGAAACACCCTCACAGTGCTGTAGCCTAAGGTGCCTCATAGGCGCCCTATAAGGCACCCTATAGAGTGCCCTATAGGGCACATTATAGGGTGCCTTGGCAGACAGGGCACTTTATAATGTGACCTATGGAGCACCTTATAGGGCGCCTTATGAGGCACCTTAGGCTACAGCACTTTGAGGGTTTTTCTGCTGGCAGCACTGATTTAAATTAAAAGAAAATGCCTCAGAGAGCCATTTTAGATTACACCACTGCAGGATCAAACCCATGACCTCTGCTTCCACAGTCATTGCAGTAACCAGTGGGCTACATCGTTATAGCTTCTAACACTGCACTGGCATGTACTTAGGGTTAACGCGCGTTAACGAGCCACAGCACCCACTATCACGTGCAGGGGCGGCTCAAGGGGGGTGCGGGGACCCATGGACCCATGATGGAACCACACCTTGAGTATTGTGTGCAATTACAATATCTTGAAAAATATAACAAGCCTAAACAAGTTGAAAAGTGCACACTTGTGGAGGCCGATTCAGAAGACTGCATGTCCAGGCCGTCCAGACGTCCAGAAAATGGACAGGACTGAATTGTACCCAATTCTGAAACCGCAGGAGCTATGCATTCCCGCAATTGCAGAATCAGGGTACTTGGACCGCCTGGCTTGCAGCCTATTCAGCAGTGGTGGACGACAACAGATTTGCCCAGCAAGCCCACTCAATACTCCTGCTGGTGTGCTGCTGCCATGGTGTCCTGTCACCATGGCACCGGCACATCCAGCAGGAGCTCCCAATGCCCGAACGGCAAGGGGTACCCATTCCCCACCGCCCAACCCAGGTGGGGACATCCAGGGCCAGGATTGAGCAGTGGGACACCTACGGCATTGGCGCGATGACATCTGAGGGACTGCAGGGCCTGATGTCCCCCATGCCAGGCACATATTCCACCTTCGAGGTGGAATAAGTTGGGTGTCTATGTGGCTGCCGGTGGACATACAGGGCCATGACCTGAATAGGCCCTGTATGTCTGGGTGCTTTGGCCCGGTCCCACTCAGCCCACTCTCTGCCTTCATCCCATCCCTTCCCAACCCTGTCCAGTGTTCCTCACACATCCTCTCTATACATGCAGGAGTGCTTGGAGTAGAATAGGGTCTAGGGCCTCTTCGCGGATTGTACATCTAAGTCGGATATACAATCCCGCTATTCGGCCCTCTGAATCTACTCCATGGTGTGACAAAATGGCACACTTCCCTTTCTCCATTTGCAAACTCATATATGTCTGTGGGGGGACTGGATGTGAAGACACATGTTAAGGTCTATCATTAAGGCAGCAGCGGACTTGGGCCCATAGGTGGCATCATTTGTATATATTTGTTTCTATCTAGACAGAGTGTGTGAGTGTGAGTGTGTGAATGTGTGTGTGTGTGTGTTTAGTGGGACAGTATGATCTAAAGATGGCATCTGTGTGTGTATATACTGTACAATAAGGAAGGTATGGGGTGTGTGTGCTGCAGAGGTGACGTATGTCCAGATCCGTGAGGAAGGGGAAAGTGGGGTGTGTGCTGTGCTATAAGAGTGGTGGGGGTGTGGACTGTGCATGTGTGGGATCTGGGAGTGTAGGCTATGCATGTGTGGGGTATGTGAGTGGTGTGTAATGGCATGGGCTAGGTGCATGTATGTAGTGCAGGGGTGGGGTGTGTGTCTGCATATTTATGTGATGCAGGGATAGGTGGGGTATGGTTGTGTGTGTCTGAGTCTCATGCAGGGATGAGGGTATGCCTTTTGTCCTTCCCCCTTGCACCTTCACCCCCTGTCCTTCATAACTCTGTGTGTGTGTTAGGGAAGGAATGACAAGAAGGTGGGGTAAGTGTAGGCATGTGGTGTAGGATAGGGTATGTGTGCGTGTGGGTATGTGCATGTATGTGGGGAAGAGATAAGGGGTGTGTGTAACTGTGTGCATATATGTAGTGTGGGGGTAGAGGGAATTTGGGGGGGCATGCATATGTACAGTATTTGATGTGAAAGTAGGGGTTTGTGTGAACATGCGCACATATGTGGGGTGGGGTGGAAGTAGGGGTGTGTGTGTGTGTGTGTGTGTGTATGTGCATGTATGTGGTGTGGGGGTAAGGGGTGTATGTGTGCACGAACAGTGGATGAACAATAATCTGATGGTGGGACATCCTTTCTTAACGCCAACTCCCACAATTATTCTCACCACAGACACATCCTCTCAGGGATGGAGAGCTCATCTTTCCAGCCTCAGTATGGAAGACCTTTGGAACCCCATAGAACAAATGAAATGTATCAGTCTACTGGAGTTTAGAGCAGTCTATAATGTCATCAGTGCTTTCAAACTGTGGCTACAAGGCAAAGCTGTCTGACAATCATGTAGTGATATTTTACATCAACAAACAAGGCACTTTGGGATCCCTCTTTTGTCCCTAGAAGAAAAAAATTTTTGGAACTTGGCTTGTTCTCTAAACATTGCTCTTCAGGCAGTCTACCTGCCCAGTCAAGAAAATATAATTGCAGAATCTTTCAGTCGACAATTGGATCCCCATGAATGAATTCTCAGCCAGAACATCGTAGACCACCTATTTCACAGCTAGGGAAATCCAGACATAGATTTCTTTGTGAGAGAAGACAATGCAAAATGTGTTGTTTTTCTCCATTTGTCTTGGTTCTCAAAGGATGCCATATGAGGTGTTTTCATAGGTCTCCTATATGCTCTTCCTCCATTTCTGCTCATTCCAAGAGTCCTTCAAAAATTTACAGGAACAAAGCACAAGTGATCTTGATTGCCCCTCACTGGCCCCTACAGATCAGAATTGTTAGATTCCTAGCCCTCACTTCAAGATGACTGATACCAATAGGTCACCATCTATCTTTTCTCAGCCAGAAGGAGAACCTAAGCCACCCAAATATCGGCAGAGTCTCCCGCACAGCATGGTAAAAATTATTACTTGGCCTCTTGAAAACCTGCAATACATAAATCATATCAAGTCAAAAGGGCATGTTTCATCCAATGGAACCCATTTACTTGCCCAGTTGAACAAGTATTGTCTTACCTGCTTCACCTCTCCAACTCAGGACTCAAGATATCATCTGTTGGAATACACCTTGTGCCCATAGCAGCCTACCATGATCACACTAATTTTGGAAATCTATATCCAGACTTGGTCTCCAGGTTCATTACAGGACTTATAAATACAAGACCTCCCTTACAACTCCCACCTCCTACATGGGACCTCAGTATAATTCTTGCTCAGCTCTTGAATGGTCCATTTGAACCTTTGGGTCTTGCTTCCTTAAAACATCTTACCTAGAAAACTGTATTCCTAGTAGCTATAACCTCCATACAGAGAGTAAGTGAGCTACAAGCACGTATGAATTAATGAATTAATTACCAGAATTTAGTATGCCATCATTTGATTTATACGTGATAGCAGTTTACAAACTAGTAAAAGTTCCTAAAGCAAACAAACAAAAACACAAATGGTTACAATACATGACATGACAATAGTAAGAGGGGGAGTATAAAGAACAACAATATCGGTCAGGACTAATGTAAAAAACAGAAAGAGCAGGTTAAACATCAAGAGCATGGAGAAGGAAAATAAATTATTGGAGTCTATCCAAAGGATTCAGAAAACAGCAATGTTTTGACTCCTGTTTTGAACTTCATATATAAACTGTTCAAATGAAGTTCTGGGGGGAAAGAGTTTCAAAACTGGGTCCCAAGTAACTCAATGCTGCTTTTTCAGAGAAACATAAACTTAACCTTGTTTTAGAAGGAATGGTTAAAAAATTTGCTTGAGATGATCTCAGAGAACATGTTGGGCACTGAGGTATCAGGAGGAAGTTTAAGTAGAGAGGGATTCCTGAAAAGTATGAATGGTGAGTTAACATCAAAACTTTAAACTGAATATGTTGGTAAGGTCCAGGATTAACTGTGCAGCCCACTGTTCACTAGCAATAAGAAACTGTTTATCATCAGCATAGATACACATACTGATCTTTAGGTCTTGGATCAGGGGTTGCAAGAGGGGTCAGGAAGATTTTTAAAAGGGTGGGGGCCAGTATGGAACCCTGTGGGACTCCATAAGTGAGTGATAAAATGGAGGAAGATGAATCATAAAAATGGACATGAAATACCCTCCTAGAGAAATAGAACCAAAACCAGTGGAGTACATTATCAGAAAAACCTATATGTACCAGACATTATCCTTCTTATAACAGGGGCAGCAGAATATATCTTTTTGGTTGGCGGGGCCAAACAAACCAATCTCTGGCTTTGCCCCTAAGTTCTGTAATTCCTGATGCTGTGCTGGGAAAAGTATTGGTGGGGCCTGTGGCCCACCCTATTCCACTGCGTATGCCTGATACCCAGTTATTTCACAATCAAATAGCCCTTTGGACACAGCCTAAGTTCCTCCCAAATGTTGTTTCTGCTTTTCACATGAGCCAGTCTATAGTCTTACCAAAGTTCTTCCCTAATGCTAAAGATGGAAGTTTCAGAACTTTCTCTTCATATGTTGGACTGCAGGTATGCACTTCTGTACTATCTTCAGGCATCAAAGGGTCTGAGAAAAACTTCTCACTCTTTATTACGTACAACCCTAATGGTCCCAGAAAACCAGCTTCCAAGAGGTCTTTGTACACATGGAAATGTGACTGGATCGACCTCTGTTATATTCAGGCAAATATGCAGCCCCCTGGAACAATGGATCCATACAAGCTCAGAGCAGTGGCAGCCTCTGTGGTGAATTTACATGCCAAATCTCTGAGGTTTGCAGAGCTGCAATGTGGGCATCCGGCCAGGGTTGGCGCTATCATTAGCTTAACTAGATAGTCACCTAGAGCACAGGCCTTCCAGAAATGCCCATTGCCACCACTGCTGCTGCCACCCCTATTGGACCTGTAGCGATGGCAATGGCCACAAACAGCCCTTATGGCACCATGTGACTGGATGCCTGATGCCAACTTCTTGTTTGCAAACAAGATGTCAGCATCGGTTGTCAGAGGGCATGGAAGCAAACCGCCCTGTGGCGTGATGTTTTAAGGTAGGCACTGTGGAACCATTTTCAGTCATTGGTACTGCTGCTGGTCCCAAAGAGAGGCGGCAGCAGTGGCAATAGGTGCCACAGAGGGGGTGAGGGTGAAAGGAATGAGGTTCACCCACGGCACCTCATCATCTTTGCCAGCCTTGCATCTGGCCATCCTTTTGCAAAGCATTATTGCCTAGACCAGTCTTCACAACCTGATGCAGCATTTGGTCAGGCAGTCTTCAGATATCGCTTTGTAAATTAAATACACTTACCTCGTCTTCAGTTTTTCTCCACCCCATTTTGCTCTCAGGCCACAAAGAATAAGAAACATGAACATGGACCAAAGCTCTGGATTCACCGTAGAGTGTGCCTGCATATACTCTGCTTGTCTCCGAGGAAAGCGTAGTTGCTTACCTGTAATGGAGATTCTTTCTAGACTACAGAGTGATGCAACCACATTCACCCTCTTGCCTTCCCCTCAAAATGTTAAAGAGGAAGAGAAGGGACCTTCCTAGCTACAACTCTGCTTTGGACAGGCTGGCTGCCAGGGGAAGTGAGAAAGGGCTACACAGGTGCAAAGAAGTCCAAAAGACTTCTCTCAGCTGGAGGAAAGCTCCAGGCACACTGGCTTCATCAAGGACATCGCCGTAGAGCGTGGCTGCATCACCCTACTGTTGGCATTTGGTGGCTTGGTAGGGAAGTTATGAGGGAGTATTTTTTGGGGGTGGGACAGTGGGGTGAAATTATGGGAGCAGAGAGTTTTAGTGTTGGGGTAGTTTAGGGGGCTTGGGAGAGTAGAGGACAGGGAGGGGACCTTGAAAGGAGCAATTCCTTATGTTTCACTATATGTAAGTCTCTATGCCAGGGGTAGGGAACCCTGGTCCTGGAGAGCCGCAGACCAGTCAGGTTGGCAGGATATCTCTAATGCATATATATCTCATGCATATTCATTAGGGATATCCCGAAAACCTGACTGGTCTGCGGCTCTCCAGGACCAGGGTTCCCTACCCCCGCTCTATGCTATAGAAACTAGAACTCCTTCTCCCATAGAGAAACATTGGGCTAGTTTCTTTTTTGGTAAGGGGGCTTATTTCTTTGGAACCCCCTCAGTCCAGCTTGCCCCATTTTCAAACTCAATGTGTTTTTTTACCACTTTTCCCACATGCCAAGTTTTATTACATTATGGTAAACGTTTGCTCCCAGACAGACAGACGGACATTTTTTACTTTTTTAATATAATTCTTTCCAACTTCCATTAGGTTGGAAAAATAAAAAGCATTTTACCTGCATAAGTCAGTCATCTGAATATGGTCTGTTCTGTATGTGCATACAAATATATAGGGCCTCACAATGAAAGGCCAGTTACTAGGTTTACAGCCTGGTAACCATGTAACTGCTGCTGAGAGGGATATGCAGTGGCACTAATATGGTTAGTTCTGCTGAATATCCCTGATTACAGCCCTTTCATGCCTTGAGGCTAACCGCTTAGCATCGGGGCATGTCGAGAGTGTTCTGGAGAGAAGCAGAGGTAGAGATGATCAATAACCAGGCAGCAGCGATAATGCATGCTGCCCGGTTAGCGACCTCGCCTAAAAGATAGATGAGGAAAATCTAATGCCTGGTTAGCTACTGTGGCTTCTGGCATGCGTGGCAATCCCTGGATATTCGATGCCAGGGTTAAGGGTAGGCGGGCACGGTTATAACAAACAACCTCAAAAAGAGCACCATCACTACTGACATCCACACTATGGAACTCCCTCCCAACTATCCTGAGAGCATTAGATGACCTCACAGTCTTCCGCAAAGACCTCAAAACATTTTTATTTATTGAAACATATGAGCATCCAGGCAACATCCCATACCTAAACTGAAATACCACTTAGGCTGCCAAATAAGTACGCACCCATCCTATCCACACACACACAAGTTTATCATACCACATTATTAAATACCCTCATGTTCAATGTTACCTTAATTGTACTGTCTAAATTCTGTTATGTAACTGTACTGTCTAAATGTTTACACGTACCCTAATGTTAAATGTAACCCCTAATTGTGATGTGACATGACCACCTTGATTGAAGGATAAGGTGACATACAAATCTGTCTAAATAAATAAATAACCTGCCCAAGTGAATAGCAGGCTCATAATGCATAGTTTCACAACACATCCTTTTACCTGCCCTTTGGGGAGGTCTTCCCAGGAGAGAGGCTAGTGTGGGACCTTTGCAATAGCACTTGTCCTTTCAAAAGAATGCGTGCTGTTTTCGTCTAAAATAAGAGTACTTTCACGAAAAGTGTGTGCAGCTGCTTTCTTCTTAAGCAATTTTAAATGTCAAAGTAAGCACATACATTTGCTTTAAAAATAACAGCAAAGACCAGGGACAAAAGGTATTCACGGACAGTTTGAGAACTGCCCTCTAAATGGAGCACAGATAGAAGCAGCAGAGGCAAATATACCCCAGGACAGCAAGAGAGGGGCAAAGTAGCAGCAGTACCAGCAGCAACACTCCTAGGGGGGTGTTCATTTATGCCATCAATGGGGGGAGGGCTGGGGGTATAAGGTTTGTAGACTGGCTTTTCCTTTACTGAGTCTTTGCTCATACTACTGTCTCACCAACAGCAAATCAAGATAGCAGGCACACTGGCGTGAACATGCAAGGTGCAGAGTGCCAAAAATACATTGACTGTGGCATCAACATTCCAAGGATTCACTGAAGACCAAAGGAGCAGGAGTGGAGGTAAAAATAATACTCCAGTGATGCAAGAAAGGAGCAGGGAAGTGACAGTTGAGGCAATAATCCTCTAATGAGCTGAGAGAGATGCAAAGAAGTACCAAGACAAGAATGGAATGAACATCCCAAAGCATAAAGAGCAGGGAGGGGCATCAGGAGCAGTGGTATGTACTGAAACATTTTGTGCTTCTTTAAAAAGTTATTACAATCCCCAATTCCTCGATTTTCTTCAGGAAAAATAGATTTCCTAAAATTCTTAATGCACTAAAGAAATACTGTACTACCTCTCAACGAACACAGTCTTAGATCAAAAAAGAAATTTAGGCCTAGGGCTTAATTTTTGCCAGGACGGGGTCCGCCACTTCTTGAGCCTCCAAAGGGAAGTGAAATCGGGTTCTGCCCTACAAAAAAGTAGAGGAGAGCTGAGCCAGTTTCCAATGTAACTTCCTGCTCACAATATGCCCCTGCACCGGCTGCCTCACTCAGCTCCCAATCAGATTATCATCACTCACTGCCACAGTCTCCTCCGCCACTACTGCTGTGCTAAGTCTTTGTTTATTCTCTCTGCTGCCTGCTACATTCCACCACTGCTAATCTTCTGAACACATGTCAGTGAAATAAGAGAGATGGTGCGGGGCTGTTGAGAGACGGTGTGGGGCCATTGACTTTGTGCACACTGCTAAGATTCTGTCAGACCCGCCCCCTCTGAGGATCATTTTCTGTTTCTCAGGGGGCGGGTGACACATGCAAGCTTGATGGCACTGCACCTTCTCTTTCTTCTGTTGCCACCGCCGCTGCACATTCTGGACAGCAGAATGGTATGGCAGGCAGCAAGGAGAAGAGAATATCAGATTGGTGCAGGGGCATGCAAGAGGAGATGCAGGATCGAGTAAGAGTATAAACAAAAAGAACATACTTGCTCAGAGGAGAAAGAGGGATGTTGGACACTGGGACATGATGAGAAGGGAGATAGAAGGGAGATACTGGATCGGGATAGGAGGAAAGAAACAAGAGACACTTGGGGAAAGTGGAAGGAAGATACTGACTTAGGGGAGGGGGAAAGAAAGGGGAGATGCTGGATTAGAGGGAGAGGCAATGATGGATAGGGGAGAGGATAAAGACCCAAAGGACAGATGAAGAGACAGAAGGATACCAGGAGGGAGGGGGTTGAGTGGCAGTGGAAATACAGGATATTGGGACAGTGAAGACAGAAGATACTAGGATCAGAGGGGTGGGAACAATGAGACAGAAAGGGATAATAAACATAAGAGGGGAATAGGGACCGACAAAGAGAATGCTGAACATCAGGAAATAGAGAGGTAGGGCAGATTCTGGGCATGAGAGGGCATATGATGAGAGAGGGTGATACTGGACATTGGGGAGGGATAGCGATACAAAGAGACGATGCTGGACACTGGGAGGGTAGAGTGACAAAAAAATGCCAGCACAGGGGGGTAGGGAACAAGATGACAAAGAGGGAGGATGTTAACATGAAAGGGAATAAGGAAATAGGGGAAATGCTGGACTCAGCAGGGAAGCAATAGGGACACAGGGGGAGGATACTGAACATTGGGGGGATAGAAAGACAAAGAAGCGATGCTGGTGAAGAGGGGGGAGAGAGAGACGATGCTGGATGAAGGATGAGGAGGAAGAGAGAGAGAGAGACAATGCTGGATGAAGGGTGGGATATATACTGTATAGAGAGAGACGATGCTGGACAAAAGATGGGTGAGGAAGGCGAAGCTGGATGAAGAGTGGGAGAGGAAGGAGATGGTGAATGAAAGGTAGGGGGCAGAGAGAAGATGCTCCTTGAAGGGCGGGAGAAAGGAGAGAGTTATAAAAAGACTAGGGAAGAAGAAGATGGAAAATGGGAGGGCAGAGATAAGGGATAGATGGAAAGCTGAAAGTAGTTGCAGTAAAAAGAGGGAGATTTGAGGACTGGATTGAAAGGAGGAGAAGTGAAATCTGAGTGGATAAAGACAGAAAAATAAATGGAAGAAAAGAGACACTCAACGTCAAAGATAGATGGGAAGAAGTGAAGAAGACTGAAAATGAAAGAAGTTGCAGATGGACTTGGAGATCCTGGAAAGAGAGTTAAGAGAAGACAGAGGAAAGAAGAGACTGGTACCAACACAACTGGAAAAATAAATAAATTGGCCAGACAACTAAGGTAGAAAAAAAAGAATGTTATTTTTAATTAAGTGATTGAAATATGCCAGTTTTGGGAATTCACATCTGCTGTCTTTATATTTTACAAGTGCAAGAAGACATGCTTTGTTCTTTATTTCTCTGGTGTTGCACTACTTGCAGAGTGTAATTTCTTGGGATTTCAATTTAATTTTTGGCTACATATTTACATAGTAACATAATATATGATGGCAGATAAAGACCAGTATGGTCCATCTAGTCTGCCCAGCAAGACGGCAAGAGAAGGTGCACCTGCCGCTCCATGCAAGTCACCCCTCCCCATGCCTTTGTTTAGGGGTGTACCCACTGCTACGTGTAGATCACCCCTATTTGCTGAGATATAAGAGACAGTTATGTTTATTTTGATTTTATCCTGTTGCTATAAAGGGATCCACTGTGTCTGTCCCATGCCATGCATCCACCATCCTTTCAGTGAAAAAGTATTTCCTGATGCTGCCTTTCAGTTTACCCCCTTGCAGCTTCATACTATGCCCTCTAGTTTTGCAGCTTCCCCGTCTTTGGAAGAGGTTTGTTTGTTCATTAATACTCTTTAAGTATTTAAAGATTTGAATCATTTCTCCCCTGTCCCTCCGCTCCTCTAGAGTGTACATATTTAGGTCTTCAAGTCTCTTCTCATAAGGCTTCTGACGCAGGCTCTATTTTAAGTTTGTAGTTACTTATTCTGTACTTGGTTAGGGTCTCTTTGCGTGGGTGACTAAGGACAGGTGTTCTGTTACATGGTGTTTCTATCTAGGGATCTGTAGTAATCTGACTTGTTCAATTTCCCAATAAGTGTATTGATATTCTAAGGCCCACTGCAATATTTATGTTGCTGTCTTTTCATAACTAGGACCTTGTTGTATGGCTTGTGTAAGTTAGTGCTGTTTTGGACCTGAGTGACTTTTATAGGGGTTTATATTACTTCACAATATGCCCTGGTAGTGGAGGAGATTTATGTTCCTCTTCCTGAGATTACACCAAAATCATTTTTCTTTTGTATAGTGAGCTCTCTGGTGAAATGTCCTAGTTCTACTCTCTACCGTTTGTTGGGGGGAGGGTCCATGTGGAGATATGAATAATATGGGTATACAAAGACATCAATAGTGTTCTGCGCAGAGCTTCTTAGCAGACTGATATTGTTCTCATGTGCCATATTGCATTCCAGCGCATGTGCACTATTGTCTTTTGTGCGCAGGACATAGGTGCTGCTAACACAGACACCCGTGTGCATGTGCCTGGCTTGCTCTCTCAGTTTAGTACAGACGTTTTGGGCACAGCTCATTTGCATGCTGTTTCTTCAAGCATTGCTGCACAAAGTTTTGCACTGACCCATTAGGAAGTTAAAATGGCATGAAGGTATGGTTCTTGAAGAATCCATCCTGTCGTCCATATATCTTTACTGAAGCAGTTCATAAAAAACCTCTTTCCTGGGCTTAAACATAAGAACATAAGAACATAAGATCATAAGATATTCCATACTGGGTCAGACCAAGGTCCATCAAGCCCAGTATTCTGTTTCCAACAGTGGCCAATCTAGGTCATATGTACCTAGCAGTTTCCCCAAGAACAGATGCCATCTCCTCCATTTGAGCTGTCTGATCACGAAGAATCCTGGTAAACCAGATTTAAAGACTGTTGTTGGGTTTGGAAATTATTCTCAGAAAGTTATTCATGCTCTCTACTAAGATGAATTCTCTCTCTTTATGATAAAGCTCTGGTCTTTTCTCAAGTTCCAGTTCGTGCTCCAATTCTAGTTACAGCTGCAGCTTTCTAATTCAAGTCCAGTCTGTCAAGATCCAAGCTTCCATCTCATGACAAGCTCCAATTCTGGTTCCTAGACCAAGTTCTTGCTCCCCTTCCTGTATGGGGATGAACTCTATGTCCCAGCTCAGACTTTTAACTCCTGGTCTGATTTCCATTTTCAGCTCAGACTTACAGTTTCTTCTCTGAGTTATTGCTCTATTTATTTATTTAACAGTTTTTTATACCACTTTATCATTTTAGTCAAAGCAGTTTATATTGTAACTTAAACTTGGTAATATACGTTAAACAGGGACACTGATAACTTGGATTTTTCTGAGGCAAAGGGAGGGTCAAGTGACTTGCCCAAAGCCTCAAGGTATGTTAGTGGGAATTGAACCCAGATCTCATGGCTCACAAGCCAATGATCTAACCATTAGGCTACTCCTCCACTCCAAGCTTTCATACCTAGCTCCAAGTATCTAGTTCCTGGCCCAGCTTCAGCATTCTAGACATCTCCTCCCTGCTTCAACTCCAAAACTCCTACCTGGGAGCTCCAGCATGGCTAAAGAACCTGCCAGGATAGCACAGAGAAAAAATGCTAACAGGTTTGTTTAATTTTGGATTTAAACAAGCTGCAACAGCTTATTTCATTGGTAGTTCATTTATATTAATATCAATTTAGCACTATGTAGACATTTAAGACTAATCAGAGAAAATATTTTTTCATTCAATGCTTAATCAAACTCTGGAATTTGTTACCAGAGGAGGTAGTAAACGTTAGTAGTGTAGCTAGTTTTAAAAGAGGTTTGGACACATTTCTGGAGGAAAAGTCCATAAGCCATTATTAAAATGGACTGGGGAACTCCACTGCCTATCCCTCAAATAAGCAGCATGGAATCTGTCCACCTTTTGGGAACCTGACAGGTATTTGGCCATTGTTGGAAGCAGGATACGGGGCTCAATGAGCCTTTGTTCTGATCCAGTATGGTGTGCCTTGTATTTTTAGATGCCTTTTACATGTCATTTCAAAACAATAGCACATCCCTACTTTCCAGAAAGCAGATCTAATGACTATTATTCAAGTAACCCTAGAGAATACAGCCTCTTACTGTCCTTAGCTAAGAATGAACAACAAGTTTCCTCATTAGCACAAGATGCTGGGTTTGATGGGCATTAGTCTTGAACCCAGTATCAAATATCTTATAGTATGAGGTTCTCTGTTGGTAGACTCATAAGTAAGATCAGAAAAGGATGATGGATGCATAGAATGGCCTCGTAAGGGAAGTGTTAGGGACAAAATAGTAATGGAAGTCAGTATACAAAGAGGACCCTTAACTGCAAGAAAACAATCAGCTATGGTCTATGGTATTGTAAGGGGCAAATATGGCATGTCTTACAGTCCATATGTCCTGCCATATACTTGCTTTGATGTTGAATATGTAGAACCTTTTAATTTGGATTTCATTCCCATAAGTTAACTACTTCTAGTGAAAAGAATCCTTTCCTTTAAAAGAATCCTTTCCTTTGACTCAGCATAAATTTCCTGCCTTTAATCTCTACTGGTGGTCCTTTGTTTTGTTCTATATTTATATACAGAACCATGGCTGAACCTGCTGGGGGTTCTCTGATTAGCAAACTTGTACATCATGATGAGATATTCCGCAGTTTATTTTCTTATTAGGATGTCAGCATTGAAAAGAGCAATGCCATCCTTATTTAATTTATATCTTTGTTTTCATTCTTTCACTTCATTTTAATAAAACGAGACCATCACTGCTAGAAAGAACTGCCAGGCCATCCTCCGGCCTTCTCATATCCCTTCAAACCTACCAGACCCTTTTATCCTTTTCAGCTTTTTCACAACAGAGGGGATCCCCAGTCAGTCTTTTCATAGCTGCCTTTGAGGAATCAGAGTCCAATTAGCAAGTTGCATCTATTTATAAACATCTAATTCTCACTCCATGAGAAGAACACAGTAATGCACAACGAAAAAATCCAAACAATGCAAAAATACAGACAAAAGACAAACCAGACAAACACGGAAAACACAATGCCACCCCCAAAGAACCCTTAAAGCTTGAAACAAATAGAAACCCATAAAATTAGCAATATATCAATGAACTCAATACAGGAAAAAGGATTATGAGCAAAACTAAAGGCCTGCCTCCCCCTTACTAACCAACTTCATACAAACTCACCCCTTCCCTGACTTGCCAGGACTAAAATGCAACTGCCATAACCTACTTTAAAATTTCAACCAAGCCAAAATTTCCTGAAAATTACAAATTTGCCTCCTGGTGGATTGACAACAAGACATGATCCCAGTTTCAGGAATCTGATGCACCTCTACCAAAGCCATTAAGCACTGGTTGAGTATGAAGCAGTTTCACTGTTAGGCCACTGATCTGGAAAAGAATGACCAACATTTTGGATCCATTTTAGGAGGGCCTGCAAGCCACATAAAAAGGTGTGAGAACTGAAATGTGCTTGGCAGAACAGAACCCATAAAGGCTGAAAAAATATCGTGGTCCTGAGAGAAGCAGGGGCAACTACCTCCTGACAAGTCCATGATCACTGATGATATGATGCATCGGCTATTAATAGAGGACAAAGAAAGACGCTGGCAAGAGATCCTCTGCCTTTGTTGTGGGCTTTCAGAAACCAATAAACCAAATGTCCTAATAAGCCACAGATTGTCAGAATCCTTAAGAAAAAAATGGACGGTTTCAATTCTAGTAGGGGGGGGGGGAGCAGAGTGTGTGACAAGTTTGAGTAAGCCCTCTAAAATCAAAGGCACTACTGAGGACTCAAACTTCCCACATTAAAAGCCCCATTCAATTGAATTAGAAGGACAAAAAGGTACATGCCTACACCATCTCTGATTTAGAAGCCTCAGTGTGTTTCATGGGCGTCATGTCTGCCCAGCAACACAAGGTTACAGTATAAGAAAAGAAGCTGAGCATAGCAGAGATAGAGTAGACTATCAATAACTCTCTCTTATTATCAGATCTGGTGACTCTAGAAGATGAGGGCCCAATATTCAAAAGGCATTTAAATGATTAACAGCCAATTAACTGTGTAAATGCCTGCTAACTGGATATTTGATGGCACATACACGGGTAATGCCGTCAAGTATCCTCGACTAAGGCCCTTACGTGCCCGATGCTAGCTGACTAGCATCGGGGTATGCCAGGGGAATTCTGGGGCAGAACAGAGGCAGACACCAGTGCTAACTGTGCAGCACCGATATTGGAAACTGCACAGTTAGCGCTCAGTGCCTATAAGATAGGCTAGGAAAACCCTTGCCTATCTTATAGGCACCAAGGCTAACTGTGCATCATCTAATATCAATGCTGCATGGTTAGCCTCAGCGGCTTCCGGGCAGCACAGCCAGACTCGGATATTCACTTCTGTTGTGGCGGAAGTGAATATCTGGGGTTTGGGGGTCAGCAGGCAGGGCTAAGTGGCTACGGTGCTTACCCCGGCCCAGTTGAATATCGGGCTTTGAGTTAATAAAGACAATTCATGACCACTAGACTATAATGTGCTTTGACCTTATGCAAGTTTCTCACTTCATAGTCATTCTTTCTTTTTTTAATTTTTTATTTAGGTTTATCAAAAACTTTGTAGTCATTCTATGAATGCTTTCTCAGGAAGAATTTAACAAAGTAACTGCAGATGCTAGGGGGTAATTTTCTAGAGGTGGACATGCAAACAGCAAGATAGAAAGCAGAGGGTAGAGCTAAATGGTCAATTTTCCCAGTGGAAAAAGGTGAATAGTGGTGTACCCCAGGAATCTGTGCTGGGTCTGCTGCTTTTTGACATATTCATAAATGACCTGAAAAGTGGAATAACGAGTGAGGTTATCAAATTTGCAGATGACACAAAACTATTTAAAGTTGTTAAAACCCAAGAGGATTGTGGAAAATTGCAAGAGGATCTTGATAAATTGGAAGACTGGGCATCAAAATGGCAGATGAAATTTAATGTGGACAAGTGCAAAGTTATGCACCTAGGGAAGAACAACCCAAACTATGGTTACACGATGCAAGGTTCCACATTAGGAACCACCACCCAGGAAAAGAATTTAGGCGTCATTGTGAATAACATGATAAAACCCTCGGCCCAGTGTGCAGCGGCAGCCAAGAGAGCAAATAGAATGCTAGGTATCATAAGGAAAGAAATGGAAAATAAAACAAAAGATATTATAATTTTATTTAGACAGTTTTGTATACCGCCTTATCCTTCAATCAAAGCAGTCACAACACAATTGGGGGATACAGTTAACACGCAGGGATATGAGACACATACACTAATACTTACAGGGAACATGGGCAATGGAGGGTTAAGTGGCTTGCCCAAGACCACAAGGAGCATCTGTGGGACTAGAAACCCCAGTCCTTCTGGCCCAAGGTTGCTGTCCTCTAGTGGGATTTGAACCCCAACCTTCTGGCCTGAAGTACCTTGTGCCAACCACTAGGCTACTCCTCTATACCATTCCATGGTGAGACCGCACCTTGAATATTGTGTGCAATTCTGGTCGCCGTATCTTAAAAAGGATATAGCGCTATTAGAAAAGGTTCAGAGAAGAGCCACCAAAATGGTAAAGGGGATGGAAGGATACTCCTATGAAGAAAGGCTAAAAAGGTTAGGGCTCTTTAACCTGGAAAAGAGAGGGCTGAGGGGAGATATGATAGAAGTCTATAAATTAATGAACAGAGTGGAACAGGTAAATGTAGATCGATTGTTTACTATATCAAAATATAGACACTCTAGGGGACATGCAATGAAGCTACAGGGTAAACTATTCAAGAATAATAAAAGAAAATATTTTTTCACTCAATGTGTAATCAAACCCTGGAATCTGTTACCAGAGGATGTAGTAAAGGCTGTTAGTGTAGCTGGGTTTAAAAAAGGTTTGGACAAGTTCCTGGAGGAAAGGTCCATAAGCCATTATTAAGAAGGGACCCAGGATATCAATGCTTGACCCAGTACAAGCATTGTGGAACCTGTGTCTTTTGGGGAAACTGCTAGGTACGTATGACCTAGATTGGCCACTGTTGGAAACAGAATACTGGGCTTGATGGACCTTGGTCTGACCCAGTATGGCATATCTTATGTTCTTATGTTCTTATGACATATAAAATTTGATTACCGATCCAGGAAATCTGAAAAACCCAGAACATTCCAAGATGGGCATGTCTGAGGGCATCCCTGGGCACGTCCAATGTGGAACAAGGATACAGACATTCAAAGTGTATTTTGCAAAGCATCCCTTATGTGTTGGGCACTGCAGCCAGACATCCCGGCCTACATCTGCTATAAAGCACGAACAAGTAGGACACTTTGCTGTCCATGCTGACCACGAATGTGATTGTTCTAGGAGGAACGTAAAGCCAGGAGAAAAAGAGAGAGAGAGGCGTCTTCCTGTTGTCCCTATCTGCTGCCTCCCGTGCTCAGTGATCCCCTATGTCACAAACCTGCCGCCGTCCATCCGCCCTGCTGATCCACTTCCCATAGGCATTCTCACAATTCCATATCCCCTTCCTGACCATAAACCCCCTCCAGCCCCCCCCCTACTGCTGATCCCAGACCCCTACTCCCTGCGTCTCCACAGACTACCTTTAGGAGTGCCCAAGCGATCAAAGTGAAAGTGAACCTCCTGAACATCCCCCTGCTCAAGACCAAAACCACACAACAGACCAGCAACCGAGCATTCTCCTTGTATGCTCCATCAATATGGAACTCACTACCAGACAACGTAAGATCAGCTAAATCTATCAATGATTTAAAAAAACAATTAAAAACACATCTATTCAGAGAATACTATGGACCCGATGACAAAACGTAAGCCAAACACTAACACACTGCACAGAAGACTAGATAAGATAAATCAACCAGTCCTCCCCAGAAAAAGATCACCTCTACATGTAAATAGTTAATTCCCCCCACTTATCTCCAAGTTGTACTCCCTTGTTTAATGTAAAGCAATTCCGCTGTAATTGTTATGTTGTTTGATGTAAATAAATAGTGCCTATGTGTCTTTGTGTGCAGGAGTGAAGGAGTTGGCAGATATTTCCTTCACGGCCAGCAATGCTGAAAGGACAATAGGAATTTGTTGTCAAGGATTCTCGATACATTCAAGAATACTTGCATTATCTAGATGATTGGAAAGGGTATAATTATGGCTTCTGATTTTCAGTTATAACCAAAAAAAACTTCATAAAACATCCCCAAAGGGGAATTTGTAATAAACCTCCAAAAATAATCACTTCCTCTGGTGCTCTGATGACATGACTCAGTAATTGCCAGTGCAGCTGGGTGATGCCATCAGAGTCAACCACCATGGCAGTTTCATTTTGCAGTGCTAGGAGCTTGCATTTCTGCTTCCACTGTTCTCTACCACTTCAGATGCTCTGCTGTTGGCAGTAGAAAGGGTGAGAACAGGCACATCCTGTTCTTGCATTTTGAATCCTCCCACAGTGCTGACTGCAGAGCTGGCTGAAGCAATAGAGAGCGGCCCAAGCTCCTGCTACTGTAGCAGGTACAGGTTACAGGGTTGATGCTGTTGCTGGAGAAGGGCGAAGAGGGGCTCTGATGCAGGGGCTAGGAGAAGGGAAGATGTTGCTGTGATAAAGTGGGCCGATGCTGTTGCTGACGTAGGAGCTAGGAGAAGGGGGGCTTATACAGGGACTAGGAGAGGGGTAGGCTGATAAACACCTAGAATCAGAAGCCCTAAATATAATCAAAATACTGCATTTGGGAGCTAGTTTGAAGCATTAATGCAAAGACTCTACTCAGACGAGTCCACCAGGAACAACAGAGCAAACCAGACCATGTGGCCACAAGGCAATAAGAGAGGGAGATTATACTGTCTATGATGACAGAATTTGAAAAGACTCTATGAAGCAGAGGCCAGGAACCTACAGAGGAACCAATGGAAATATGGGACCTGGGAAGGACCTGGCAATATGTAGAGAGTTAGAAACATCTTCCTATTTGGTGTGTCATGGGTGGTCAGACTGCATTGATGGAGATGTCTTTAGGTGGTGGAGTGGGGTCTGGAGTAGACAAAGAGTATGTGTTTAAGGCTGGGAATGTGTGCGTGTATGTTCATGCATTTGTGTGGCTAGTGTGGGAAGTATCTATGCATATGTGTCTGTGTGTAGTTGGGGGTCAGTATATGTGCATGCAAGGCCGGGAATACAGGTGAGTGAGTATGTAAGAGTGTTTGTTTGAAGAAAGGAGCCCAACCTTCATCCCACGTACTCTGCACTCTCCAACGTTATTTCCTCCCACGCACTTGTGCCTCCTCATTTCCTTTATATTGCTGCCCTTTTTGACTCCCTGCCTGACTTCTTTTTCAGATGATCCTCTATTATGCCAATTGTTGTGGCCTTTGTTTCCAATGGGTATCACCATTCCCTGCCATCATGTCTCCATTCCACTCTTCAACTCAGAAGATTGCCTTCTGTTCCTTAAGAAGAGGAGTGCTTTCCAGAGCTCTCCCAAAAGGTGATTTTTGCTGAGTTTGCTGCATAACTGTGAGTCTGTTTGTCTCCAAATAGCTGTGAGTCTGTTTGTCTCCAAATCTTTATCTATCTAATTTGTCCTTAGTGGTGGGTTCCCTTACCTACTCCATTGTGTGTGCCCACTGTTCAGGATCAGCCTACTGGCCAGAGACACTTAGGTTCCCACCCACCTTACCCCTCACCCCACCCCTCCCAGGGGCTACATTGCCAATATAGTGGTCACATACTTGCCATCTATCGTTCCTAACTTGGGTTAAAAGCCACATCGTCTTCATCTTTTCTTCTTCCTCTTCTGGGACTGCATAAACATGTCATGTATTCAGTGCAATAACTGCGGTACTTTCATTCAAAGACGAATCATTTGGAGCCTAAGAGCTTGTCCTATATGCCTAAAGTCAGCTGCCATGCATGAAGAACTGACTCTACTAAGGAAAGACCTAGCTGCCATGCATAAAGAAGTGTCTCTACTGAGGGAGGAACTGGCTGCAATGAAGTGCACCTCTTCTAGGATACAAACTGAACAAAGTCCACCACCGCTCCCACAAAGAATCAAACGCCCCAGGAACAAATGGATCACAGTGGGTTCTGGTAGATTGCGACCTGTAACACAGAGACATCCTATACATCAAGAGATATCCCTGCACAATGCCTTCTCTGCCTTGGCTAATGAGGATACCCAATCCAAAGAAACTGAAGGGCCCTTAAATGAGTCAGACAATGCCCAATCCCCTGCTAAAGCACCAAATATGAAGAAAACCTCACCAAACAGAAAACTACTACTACTTGGAGATTCCATCATCAGAGGCATTAACTTGGGAACACAGTTCAAAGGAGAGAAGATAGTCATGTGCCTACCAGGCTCTTCAGCCAGCAGGAATACAAACCAAGTTATTGAATTACTTACCGCAAAAAGTGAACACTCCAAACTTGATGTTATTATACACTTAGGCACAAACGACCTGGCTAGAAACAGTGCCTCTACAGCCCAAAAGGACTTCCAATCTCTGGGAAAGAAACTCAAGCACGTTGTTAACACTGTTGCATTCTCAGAAGTTCTACCTGTTCTTGGTAAGGGAACAAAAAGGCTGCATTGCATTAACAGCTTTAATGCATGGCTCCAGACCTGGTGCAAAAAAGAAGGATTCAGATTTATTGGCAACTGGGACAACAGATGGACCAACAAGAGACTATACTGTGCTGATGGACTACATCTCTCTGTTGCAGGGAAAAGAATCGTAAGTGAAAAATTCAGGCAGTATGTGGATATGCATTTAAACTAGGAAAAGGGGGTGACGGATGTGGAAGGTCAACATCTGCATGCCACCCCCAGCAAAAGCAGAACAACATCAGACACAGCCACACTTTTAAACCACACATCAAAAACATGTGGGAAGAAGTGGGCAGAACAAAATCAATGCAAAATACACACAAGCCAGGAAAATGCTGGAAAGCAATGAGCACAAATGCTCGAAGCTTAGCCAACAAAATTCCAGACCTGGAAGCCCTAATGGTGGAAATGGATTTGGACATTGTGGCCATTACAGAAACATGGTTTAATGAATCACATGATTGGGATATAGCCATAGCTGGCTATAATCTATTCAGAAGAGACAGAGAAAATGGAAAGGGAGGAGGAGTAGCCTTGTATGTCAAAAGCAATATTAAAGCTACTGAAATGCAGGGGACATGGGGAAAAGAAGAAGCGCTCTGGATTGCGTTGGAAAGAGGAGATGGAACTGTCATCCATATTTCTGTAGTCTACAGACCTCCGACTCAAATTGAAGAGAGAGATAATGAATTGATTATAGATATTGCCAAGATAGCAACAAAGGGGGAAGCGATCATATTGGGTGACTTTAATCTACCTGATGTGGATTGGATTACTCCTTCTGCACATCTGGAAAGAAGCAAAAAAATTGTGGATGCTCTCCAAGATGCATTATTTAGACAAATGGTGATGGAACCAACCAGGGAAAGCTCAACGCTGGATGTAGTGCTCACAAACGGTGATAGTGTGTCGAATGTCTGCGTGAGTGCCCCTGTGATCAACAGCGACCATCACACAGTGTGGTTTGAGATAAAAGCCATGGTACAGGCCAATCATAGCAAGCTCAAAGTCCTAAACTTCAAAATACACTGACTTCAATAAAATGGCAGAGTACTTAAAGGAGGAGATGAAGAGGTGGAAGAGATAAAGGAAGTGGAATTGCAATGGGCTAAAGGAGGCAATAAAAGGGGCCACCGATAAATATGTAAGAAAAGTAAATAAAAACAAGAGGAGAAGGAAACCTATTTGGTTTTCCAAAGAGGTGGCTGCTCAAATAAAGGCAAAAAACACAACTTTCGCAAAATTCAAAAGAATACAGGATCCAACTCAAAGAGTCTAAAAGAGTAATAAGGATAGCAAAATCAAAGGCAGAGGAAAAGATGGCTAAAGATGTTAAAGGTGGCAACAAAACTTTCTTCAGGTATATTCAGGAAAGGAAGAAGATCAGAGGTGGAATTGCAGGACTCAAAAGTGCTGGGAAAGAACTCATGGAAAGTGACACTGAAAAAGCGAAATTGCTAAACAAATACTTCTGCTCTGTTTTTACTAAAGAAGATCCTGGAGATGGACCAGCTGTGACTCCCAAATATAAAAATGGGAATGAAGTAGATACCACACCATTCACAGAAGACGATGTGTTAGAACAACTTGCTAAACTGAAAGTGGACAAAGCCATGGGACCGGATGGGATACATCCCAGGATACTGAAAGAGCTCAGAGAGGTTCTTGCAGGACCGTTAAAGGATGTCTTCATCAGATCTTTGGAAATGGGAGAGGTTCCTCAGGACTGGAGAATGGCTGATGTCATACCTCTACACAAAAGTGGTGACAGGGAAGATGTGTCAAACTACAGGCCCGTGAGCCTTACCTCAGTGGCAGGAAAAGTAATGGAGGCGCTCCTGAAAGAGCGAATAGAGAACTTTCTCAAAACCAACAGGTTGCAAGATCCGAGGCAACATGGTTTTACCGAAGGACGGTCTTGCCAAACAAATCTGATTGAGTTCTTTGACTGGGTGACCAAGGAACTAGATCAGGGGCATGCGATGGATGTCATCTACCTGGATTTCAGCAAAGCCTTTGATACTGTTCCTCATAGGAGGCTTGTCAACAAACTCAGTAGCTTGGGGATGGGTCCCAAGATGGTAAACTGGATTAGAAATTGGTTGACTGACAGACGACAGAAGGTGATTGTACATGGAGCTCACTCGGATGAGAGGAAGGTGATTAGCGGGGTGCCCCAGGGTTTGGTCCTGGGCCCGGCACTGTTCAATGTATTTGTGAGTGATATTGCTGAAGGACTGAATGGAAAAGTCTGTCTTTTTGAAGATGACACAAAAGTTTGCAACAGAGTGGACTCCCCTGAGGGAGTGACTAACATGAGGAAAGATCTACAAAAGCTGGAAGACTGGTCTAATGCTTGGCAACTACGATTTAATGCAAAAAAATGCAGTGTCATGCACTTGGGTAGCTGAAATCCAAGGGAAATGTACGCGAAAGGGGGCGAGAGGTTGGTATGCATGGTTCAGGAGAAAGTCAGGAGGATGTTGGGCTGCATACAAAGAGGGATTACCAGCAGAAAGGAAGAGGTACTTATGCCACTGTATAAGTCACTGGTGAGGCCTCACTTGGAATACTGTGTTCAGTTTTGGAGACCGTATCTTGCAAAAGTTGTAAAAAGACTGGAAACGGTTCAGAGGAAAGTGACCAAAATGATTTGGAGCCTGTGTCAGAAGCCTTATGAGAAGAGACTTGAAGACCTAAATATGTACACTTTGGAGGAGAGGAGGGACAGGAGAGATATGATTCAGACCTTTAAATACTTAAGGAGAAATGATGGGGAAACTGTAAAACTAGAGGGCATAACATGAAGCTGCAAGGTGGTAAATTGAAGGGCAATGTCAGGAAATATTTTTTCACTGAAAGGGTGGTGGATGCTTGGAATGCCCTCCTGATGGAAGTGGTGGGGGAAAACACGGTGACGGAATTCAAAAAGGTATGTTTTCCCTGCTGTTAATGCTGCTTCCATACTCACAGACTGTCCATTCCTCTCCCTCTCCCTGCAGTGCCTGCCTGCTCGTAGCAAAAGCAAACCCAGCTGATTCACTCAGGCTCCGCCCCCTGCAACGAGGTACCCTGACTCCTGCCTACAAAAGACGAGCGCCTGCGGCGCTCGTCGCCGCGGCGTGCTCCTTAGGTGCGCTCCTTGGGACCGCTCCAGCAACGGAGGCCACGTCGTTAACTTTACTTTGCTCCTCATTTTCACTCTAGTTCTTTCCCCGCACTGCCTGATTCGTCTGGACGATTTTATTTCCTCCCCGGACTCCACTCTGGGACTTACCACTTGTGTTTATCCTCGGCTGCTTCAGGTACAGTCTACTGTTTTTAACTTCTCCCATTCCTTTCTCTTACCTCACAATATTATGGCCTCTATACCCACTCTATGGGGTCACCGCCCGCCTAAAGCCCTCTTCAAACGTTCTCGTTGTGCAGCGAATCTTCGTCCCTGCTTAGCTCCTTCTCCCATCCCCACTAACTCAAACCCCCCCCCCCCCTCTCTCTCTTCTTTTCAACTAGGTCTTTTGAACTGTCGCTCTTTGCGATCAAAAACCCTTCTTGTCCAGGACCTCTTTCTCCGTTCCGCTCTCGATGTTGCCCTTCTCACCGAAACTTGGTTGAAGGACGGTGAGGATGCCCTCCTTGCCCGATGTCTCCCTCCAGGCTGCTCCGCATTCTCGGTCCCCCGTTTAGGACGCTCCGGCGGTGGGGTAGCAGCCATCTTTTCCCCTGCTCTCCCCGCCTCCCGAGTCTCCTCCCCCCTGCTCTACTATCCTGAATCCCTTTTGCTCCACCTTCACACCTCACCCCCTCGTTACTTTCTTCTCATTTACACCCCCCCTGCCCTCCGGCTTGATCTCTGGGAATCTCTTATCAAAACCCTTTCCGATCTCTCCTTAGCCTTCCCGCACCTTCTCATCGCTGGGGATTTCAATCTCCATCTCGATTCTCCATCCTCCTCAAGAGACCAGGCTTTTCTCACTCTTCTTCAAGATCTTTCCCTCACTCAACATGTTCCCATCCCCACACACTCAGCTGGTCACACCCTTGATCTTCTCATCACTCCTGCTGCGTCCCAGCTCTCCTTCTCTAATTTAGTAGCCTCCCCTCTTCCTTGGACAGACCATCTCTGTCTTACAGTCTCTTGTTCTCTTCCACCCCCTCTGTTCTCCACTCCTAATCACTCATATTCCCCTCCCCCCCAGCTTTCCAGACTACTCACTCCTGACACGGTTCGTGACTTTCCCTCGGTTACCACCCTTCTTCCCTCTGATTTCCCTTCCCTATCCCCTACTGCTCAAGCATCCTCTTGGTTTTCTTCCCTCTCTTCTGCCCTTGACTCTGTCGCTCCCCTCCGCCCCCGTCCCGTAAAGCAGCGCTTTTCACAACCCTGGTTCCACTCCGGCCTCCGTCTCCTTCGGTCCCAACTCCGTAAACCTGAACGTTCCTGGCGCAAAAACCCATCCCCAGCTACTTTGTCCTCTTTCAGAACGCATCACGCCTTTTATCGCTCCCAAACCCTTCAGGCTAAGCGTACCTTTATCTCTAATGCTATAGACAACGCCCCGAATCAAACTAGGCACCTCTACTCCACACTCCGGTCTCTCACTTCCCTTCATTCTAACCCCACCTCCAAGATTGATTCTTCTGCTCCACCCCCCTCTGTGTTAGCTGCCACTTTCAGTTCCAAAGTCAGCTCTTTAAGAGCCTCTTTGCCATTTTGCCCCCCACCCATCTCCTCCCCCCCTCCTATAGCTTCCCCTCCTCTTTCATCCCTTCATTCTCATACCTGGTCCGCATTTGCCCTAGCCTCCTCAGCTGAACTCCATAAACTCATCTCCACTTCTAATAAGACTTTCTGCTCCCTTGACCCCATCCCATCCTCGTGGCTCCTCACACCTTCTCTCTCCTCCCTTTCCCCCATCCTTTCCATCTTAAACAATAGCCTATCCCTGGGTATCTTCCCCGATCCCTGGAAGCACGCCCTAATCCGCCCAATTCTCAAGAAATCCTCCCTTGACCCTCTCGACCCATCAAACTATCGGCCCGTCTCACATCTTCCGTTTCTCTCTAAGCTTCTGGAAAAGATTGTATTTGCACAACTTTCCCACCATCTAGACTCCACTAACTATCTTCACCCTCGGCAATCAGGTTTCCGGCCAGGTCACAGCGTCGAAACTATTCTTCTTGCCTTCACAAACTCTTTGCATGTAGCACATGATCGGGGTGATATCTCGGTTGCGGTAGCACTTGATCTTTCTGCAGCTTTTGATCTGGTCGATCACTCTCTTCTCTTAGCCCGTCTCCATGAAGCTGGTGTTCATGGCACTGTCTTTAATTGGTTTCACTCTTTTCTTCACGCCCGGTCTGCCTCTGTACTAGCTACATCACCCTCTTCTCTACCTTCCGCCCCTTTCCCTCTACCATGTGGGGTTCCCCAGGGTTCTGTCCTGGCCCCCCTCCTTTTTAATCTTTTCCTGGTACCCCTCACACTTGTCATTCAACAATTTGGGATCTCTGCTTTTTACTATGCCGATGACATCCTTCTTCTTCACCACACTTCCCCACTCCTCCCTGATCTGACTCCTCTTAACAACTGCCTCACTGCTGTCACCCACTGGTTAACCCAAAATTGTCTTCACCTTAATCTAGCCAAAACCACCGCTATTTGGTTCCCCTATGGTCATCCCCCCCCCTCGTTAGCTCCATTCCTTTCTAACACTCCCATATCCTTAGTCACTACCTTCCGCTATCTTGGTGTTCTCTTTGATTCAGATCTTTCCTTTCACACTCACATCTCACACATTACAAAGACTTCCTTTTATTTTCTGCGTCAAATCCGTGCTATCCGCCCTTTTCTTTCCTCTTCCGCCTTATCTACCCTACTTCTCTCTCTTGTTATGTCCAGGGTTGATTTTGCTAATTCTGTCCTTATTGGTTTGGCCTCCTCTCATTTATACCGTCTTCAAAGAATCCAAAATACCGCAGCCCGCCTTCTCTCTCACTCATCTCATTCTCACCATATAACCCCTCTTCTTATTCACTTACACTGGTTACCTGTTCCCTTCCGCTCTCAATACAAATTACTTACTTTGGTTCACAAGGCCCTCCATACCAACTCCCCACAATATCTAGCTGACTTAATCCACTTTCACACTCCCAGATATACCCCCCGCTCATTCCACTTAAACCGGCTCATCCTTCCCCCTCCTTCTGCTGCCCACTTACAATCTACTCGTTCTTCAGCTTTCTTCTTTATAGGTCCCGCACTATGGAATTCCCTCCCCTCTGCTATCCGATTAGAGTCTTCCCATTCAGCATTTAAACAGCAGCTAAAAACCCACCTCTTTTCCCTAGCCTTTGACCTCCCCACTTCTCCCCCCTCTCTATAGCCTTACTCCTCTCCCCCTACCCTCTCTTGCCCTTTCTGTCTCTCTTTTTTTTTTTTTAAATATGTAATTTCCTTTTCCTTTACTGGCTTTGTGCCCTATTTTTAATGGATTTTATGCATTGTAAACCGCTCTGCTTTTATTGTGAAGGGCGGTCAATCAAGTTTTATTAAACATAAACATTAAACATAAACATCCCTTTACAGCAATAGGATAAAAACAAAATAAATGGTACCATCTAACTTATGAACCATCTAACGTCTCAACAAATATATATCGTCTCAACAAATAGGGGTGTCCTACCTGGAGTGGTGGGTTTACCCCTAAACAAAGACAAGGGGAGGGGTGGCCTGCACAGAGCGACAGGTGCACCTACTCTTGCCATCTTGCTGAGCAGACTAGATGGACCATGCTGGTCTTTATCTGCCGTCATTTACTATGTTACTATGTTACTCTGCAGTGTTGCTGCTAGCTTGCCTGTCAGCCAGTGCTCCCTGCTGGTCATGCCTATCCATGCCACATCTTCCTGGGCCGCAGGGGCTGGGCTCCCAGACAGCTATACCATTCTGTGATTGGCATGTAGATGACTAATAGTGGTTCAACTATGTGCCTTCTACTCATGTGCAGATTAAGCCAATGAAACTAACTTTACTGTCATAACCCAATTTTCCTTTTTTTTTATAGTGGGTTTGATTGTGTTGCCTGAAATTGCCTCCCATAGTAAAACAATGAAATGAGCTTTTCAAAACCAATTTAATGGGTAAAACAGTGTTTTACTCATGGAAATGAGCTCTTTGAAAAGTTGGTCACAGTGTATGAAGGTAATAATAGGCTTACGTTTGAAAATATAAAGTATTGTGTTGTTGCAATCCTCATCTTGCATAAATTTGCATAGCAGAGGCATTCCTGGAAATGGGGATAGAGCAAGGCTTGCAACAATGCAATAATTTTGCATTTTAAAAAACATGCTTGTTATTTTAGCCGAGAAGCATACACAAAGTGACCATGCACATATATTTTCACTTTGTAATGTAGTCTACAGCTAAAAGGTACCCACAGACATTCAAGTGATGTTGATAGTAAGAAAAGTGTTCCTAGTGCAACTGGTTTCTTCTCTCTAACATGTCTGTGCTGTATCACAAATGGCTAATCGTTAATTTCAGTCAAAGTATCTAGGAGATCTCAGTTCTCTACATTATTGAATTCAAGTTACAGGAAATTAGTATTCAAAGATGAGGGACTTGTCTTCTGCACAGAATGCGGCATCTATAATCCTCAACCTCAGAAAAACATACACATGAAAGGGAGCAAATCTGTTCAATATCCAGAATAGACTTAAAACCGTATCTGGGCAATGCAGCTGACAGCCCGGAGAAGTTACAGGAAACTGAGAGATGCGCTCATGGTTTAGGATTGAAGACCAGCCTACATAAACTGACCTCTTTTCTAAACAGATGTTTGCTGTTTTTCATTTAAATTAAGGATCTCTGACTGGAAAAAAAAAGTCTCTTCTTTGCATTAGTGATTCAATTGCCCCAGACTGGACTTGGATTAAAGGCCCTGCACAATCGATGTGCATAACTCAGATTTTACTTTCCCTGTTGGAATATGCACATCTGCATTCAGAGTGCAGCAGATGTTTACTGACAGGTTTTCTCTGATTGCTAAGGAATGCTCAGCATTTAAACAGTCACAGAATAACATCAACCCTTGCAGAGCTCAGTCCTTGTTATTACAAAATTAAGTCTAGTGCTCCCTCCCCCGGATAATAGGAAAACACTGACCCCCTGATTCCATATGACTCAACTTACGTTTTAGCTGTGCATCACCAGCAGTAACTATCAAGGCTGGATTTATGGATGTAATGCCCCTAGGCAGGGGGTCCCCAACTAAATTCTGCTGGACTGGGGAGGGGTCCCCATCAAAAATTAAAGATCTTCTTAGATGGGGGACCATGAAAAAGCCAGCAGAGGTTGATTGGAACCCTTAGACAAGTACAGGGGTGGACGTCCCAATAGTTAGGGTAGGCAAATGTGAAAGGAAAGTCACCTGACTACCAGAAGTCTTCCTTTTCACCAGAAATGGCATTCCTGTGCAGCCCTATCATTATGAATTATTTGTGCACTTAGATGCACATAAGCATATCATGTTAATTCAACTTGATCACTCCTTGCTGCTGCTTAGCTTACAACAAATTGGCTTAGGAGGCACAGCTGGTTTTACTCATACCTGCACAGGAACCAGGAAGCAGTGACAACTCACACTGTTGGCTTTCCCCTTAGGGCACCGCATTATCCCCGGTGTGCCCACACCTCTTTGCAGCACCCCCCACTTTCCCTCTTTCTTTTCATTAGTCTTCTTCTCCTTCTCCCCTGTGGTACTTCCTGTTCATTTGCCCTCCCCGCCCCGTCCTGAGGAGGAGCAGAGTGGCTACATGTCTGGTCGCCTCTCCCTCTTTTGCAGCTTGGCACTGACTGCTGAGTGTGAACCAGCGGAGTGCTCCAGTGTCCCATGTAATTCAAACTCACCGATTAGTGCTGGGCCACAGGGAAGGAAGACTGATGCACAGCCACTGTGCTACTCAGTCATTGCTGATTGCAGAGGAAGAAGATGTGGCCTGATGTGCAGCTGTTGTGCACCTCCTCTGTTTGTGCTTATCAGCGCTGGGGGAGGAGAGTGGTGTGCAAGAGGAGAAAGGGGACAAAATGTGGAAGATGCTAGGGATCCCTGGGGAAAGGGGACTATGTGCATCAGGCATGAGGAAAACTGGGAAGGTATATAGGAGCATTCAAAAAGAGAGCTAATGTTAAGAGTCATTATGTTAGTGTAAGTGCTGGGATGAGGTGAGAGTGCCGTTAGCGGTTTTGAGACCGAGCCCCCGGGGCAGAGGAGTGGGCGGTGTGTGTGTGTGTGTGTGTGTGTATGGAGGATGAGAGAAAGCTAGTTGAGAGAGAGCTATGGGTATGTGTTTGCCAGGGAGATGATTTGGAGAGAGAGAACTGGGAATTTTGTTGAGGGATGGAGAGAGAGAGAGAAAAACAGTTGAGGTGTCCACCCTGGAGTGGGGTCATAAAAAACTGAGGACTGAACTGGCTAGGGGAAGGAGGAAATGAGGTCAAGCCTAGAGAGGGGATTTACAGTAGTTGGGGAGTGAGGCTGCTGGGTGAGAGTTGAGACTGGCCCAGGAGAAAGCTAAGGGGTGTCAGACCTGGGCAACGGCAGGGCTAGGCCTTTGTGATGGAGGAATTCTACGCAAAACAATTGCAAATCAAGAATGTGGAATTTTAAAATAAAACTGTGCACAATTTTAGAAATTCCCCCCTCCCCTCCCAGATTCTCCAGGAAGTGTTTGCAGTGGCAGCCTGAGGCACCTTATGTTTTGAGTAGAGCAGACATCAAAAGCGCAAAACATCTCCTGCTGGTTCACATTCAACTCTCGCCTGCAGCTTCTGTGTCTTCCTGCGGTCCACCCCATTGCATCACATACAAGCCAGGAGGAGCCGTTTCATGACTTTTCTTATTATGCTCACCTCATCGCATTGCAGTGCTGCCAGTGCCAGAATGTTGATTAAGGAGCCGAACTGGGAGCCCTCAGCTGCTGCTGCGTTTCATTTCTGCTCTGCCCTGAATAACCACATCTACCTTGGATCCAACCTGGAGCCCTGAACCAGAGCCTACTGTTTCTCCTCTCCTGAATCCTCCTATGAGGGCTAGCACTGATTCTGCCAATTAACATCCCTGTAAGTGTTAGTATACCTGTGCCTGTGCTGCTGCCTGCTAAAACTGGCTGGCCCAATGTGCCATTGAAGAAAAAAGGAGAGGCCAGTTCATCATCTTCACCACTGAGGTAGTACATTTTATTAAATCTATTGCCTCTTTTTTTTTGGCCTAGTCAGGTGGGCTGCAGAGAGTGGGAGTTTAAGGGACAAGACTGGAAAGAGAAACAGAGTGGGGGCAGTGGGGCGCAAAGAAGTGAGTATGGGGTTGGATGGGGTTGAGTCTTGAAATGTTGAGAGAGAAAGAATGGGAGGAAAACACGGTAGAAAGGAGATGGTGGGGGCAGGAAGGATGGGTGTACGAAGGGGAGAGTTTGGGGTAACAAGAGAAGACAAGAGAAGTGGATAGGGTGGGGCAGGATAGAAAGAGGGAAGTTGGGGGAAAAGGAGGGGAAAAGAGAAGGGCAGAAGAGTTGGTGGGCAGAATGAAGAAAGTTCAGGGCACAAGAAGGGAAGAGTGGAATAGTTAGGAAAGGAATAGACAATAAAACAAAGGATGACATCATAACATCACTTGACATCATGACATCATGACATCACTTGCACCTAACAGACCAAGAAGATCTGCAGAGTCCAACATGCTAGTAATTCCAAAAGATCACTCAAAAAAATCCCTTCACCGGAGATAATTGAAATACCCTATAAAGAAATCCCCTGTACAACCCCCCCGTAGAATCAAATTTTTTCTTTTTGTCGGACCACAATGAGGGAGGTTAAGATGGACTGCAAAACCACACCCGTCAAAAGAGGTCCATTTTAATCACACCATTCTTTAGTGAGTATCATAAAAACTTAGCTTAAAGTGGAAAACGTGATATGTGTGATATGAGAAGAAACCAACATGAGAAGAAACAACTTAGTGTGAGCTGCGTGCGGGCACTTGATACAGGGACGACGGATCCCGAAACGTGCACGTCGTGCTTCTTTTTCTCAACACTTCAAGACACGTTTTCCACTTTAAGCTAAGTTTTTATGATACTCACTAAAGAATGGTGTGATTAAAATGGACCTCTTTTGACGGGTGTGGTTTTGCAGTCCATCTTAACCTCCCTCATTGTGGTCCGACAAAAAGAAAAAATTTGATTCTACGGGGGGGTTGTACAGGGGATTTCTTTATAGAGTAATTCCAAAAGAAGCAACTAAATGCACCAAAACAACAGCTAACAGAGCCTTCCAACTCTGTGCCCCAAGTCTATGGAATACCTTACCAGCACATATCAGAGCAATCCCCAACTTGAGCCAATTTAGAAAGGCCCTTAAACATTTCCTCTTCACCAAATATCTCACTGACATCTCCGATCCTCAGTCCCACTCGAATAACGAGCACCTCAACAATAATAGTAGTCAACTAGGCAAGCCCTCGCAACAGGCGTCCCCTACAATGTAAACACCAAACATTATCCTTTCTCAGTACACCTCATATGTATATAGTGTACCCTTTTTCCAAGTTGCATTTCCTGTTTAATGTAATGACCAGACATATTTAAGTTGTCGGATGTTTCTGTTCCATGTGAATCGCGCTGATTGCAAATAGTGCGGTATATAAGAAATATAAATAAAATAAAGTAAATAAATAAATAAATAAAATAATGCCACTGCATTGCTCCATGGTGCAACCGCACTTTGAGTACTGTGTGCAATTTTGATTTCCATATCTCAAAAAAGCTCTAGCATTAGAAAAGGTACAGAGAATAGTGACCGAAATGATAAAGGGGATGGAATTACTCTCCTATGAGAAAAGGCTAAAGAGATTAGGGCTCTTCAGCCTGAAGAAGAGAAATCTGAGGGGAGATACGAGAGAAGTCTATAGAATCTGAGTAGAATGGAACAGGTAGACAGGAATTGTTTATTCTTAAAATAAATGCAAGGACTAGGGGGACATGACATGAAGCTACAAAGTAGTATATTTAAAACAGATAGGAAAAAATATTTTTTTCTCTCAACATATAATCAGTATTTGGAATTTATTCCAAATATTCATTGCTAGTGGATGTGGTAAAATCAGGAAGTGTAGCTGGATTTTAAAAAGATTTGAAAAAGATCCTGAAGGAAAAGTCCATAAACAGCTATTCATGTAGTCCAAGAGAAAAACACTGCATGGAACTGACTACTTTTGGGATCTGTCAGGTAATTCTGACCTGGATTGGCTATTGTTGGAAACAGGATACTGGGTTTGTTGGACCTTTATTATGAGCAAGTTTGACAGTTCTTATATTCTTATGTACTTAGATAAAGATGCATTAAACATCTTGGTTCACACACTAATCAACAGCTGACTAGACTATTGTATTTCCTTGTATAATGGATTGAAAAAGCATCAGAGTACAATTAATCCAAAATACAGCTATTAAACTCATATTTATTTTTGTATTGTAAAAAATGTAATATACTGCTTATTCAGTTTCTACATCATAGCAGTTTACAAGCTAGTACAATTCAAAAGGGCAACTGAAATATAAAAACAAATAATTACTCACAAATCATAACAATATAATAGGTGGGGAAGCATATGTAAAGAATGGAGAGGCAAAAGGTTAAAGTTAAGGGAAAAGGAAAAAAAACAGGAATTAATTGAAAGCCTGGGAGAACAGCCATGTCTTGACTCCTTTTTTGAACCTCTTGTATGAACTCTCCAAGCAAGGTTCTGGAGGAAGACTGTTGCAATGCTGGGGTTCCTGATAGCTAAAAGCTTCCTTTTAAGAGAAAGATAAGCTTAACCTAGTTTTGGAGGGAATAGCCAGATAATTTGCTCGAGACAATTGTAAAGATGTTGGATAAGAACATATCAGGAGACGGTTTAGTTAGAGAGGGATGCCAGAAAAGTATGCGCACTGAGTCCACATCAGGATTTTGAAGTGAATGCGGTGAGTGACTGGAAACCAAAGCTATTCTGCAATGAGGGATGTTGCATGATCAGATTTCTTGATGCTATAGATAAGTTTAACTGCTACATTCTGGATAAGTTGAAGGTTTTTTTTAGTTTAGAATCTATATGGTTAACAACTAAAGCATGAAGAAGGGTCTTTAATGCCCTTGAGTCTAAAAAGGCTTTCAGTGATTGAATCTGCTTAAATGCTGCATACGAAAGTTGAACAATTTGTGAAATTTGTTGTATGAAGGAGAGATTATTGTTCCAAATCACTTCCATGATTTAATACTGTCTTTGTGATAGGAATGTCCCTAAGTAGGGGTAAGAAAGGGAGGGATTTCCGAAAAGGAGAAATCTAAAGCACTTCAGTCATTTTGGGGATTGAGAATCAATCTGTTAGTTTCATTTCGAACTGCAATTTTTTCCAATTTGGTTTGTGATATCCTCTGCCAAAATGTTTTATCATGCAATTCCTTTATTAAGTGAAGATCATTGACCATTGATTGCTTATAGATCAAATTTAAGATCCTAGTCCTTCCTTAAAAGTTTTTCGCACTGGCCTACCATTATACTTATTTGATAGGTTAATTCCTTATATCTCAAACAGGTCAGTATATTCTCAGAATGATCAACTATTAATTTTACCACCTTTCTCTGATGCATGGTTGGAAATGACTAGGCAATTTGCCTTGTATTACTTGGCACTGTCATTATGGAATGCAATCCCTCAGTATGCAGTATTAGAAAGGAAACAAATATGCAGGATTCAAAAAGCCCTAAAACCCCTTGTTTTTGAAAAAAAGATTTGACTTAGAATGATGGTACTTCATGTGATCTGGCATCTAGCAGATCTCTTTCTACTCTGTTCTTTAATTCTGTGATTCTCTTCTATTTATTTGTTTGTATTTTATAACATGCTTTTTGTAATTTTACTTTGATTTTATGTATCTTTAATGCTCTGTAAACTGCTTTGATATTAATAAAAGATGGTATATAAAATCTGAAATACATATAAACATAAAAATACAAAATGCCAGGAGGACCAGCAATAGAGTATCTTGATCAGCTGCAAAGACCTAAAACACCCAAAAAGGACCTACACTGCACCACAGTCACCTGTAAGATCCTAAAACATATCATGATGATAATAATAATAATTAATAAGAAAGACAAAACATACAAGCAACAGCGCTTTCTCATTTGTAGCACCAACCTTATGGAATAACCTCCCAGATCAATTAAGAGAGATAAAAGATCTAAAAAAATTCAGAAAAGACCTAAAAACATGTCTGTTCACGCAACACTACTCCAATATAGATTGTGACTTAGATATGGCCTCCCATCCTCCATAGCTCAGCATGAATACACCTTTTCAAATTGATTCACCACAATCTCTATAACTGAACTTAAGACGACTCTTTAAATATATATATATGTAAAAAACTAAGTAATAACTTGTAAATAGTTCTAAATCCGATATCCTACCTGTATATAGTTGTTTACAGTTCCATGTATCTGTTATATAGATGCACATTGTTCCATGTACTTTGACGTTGTCTGATGTAAACCGCCACTGTTCCTGGGAATTGGCGGTATATAAAAGTTTTGCAAATAAATAAATAAATAAATGATGACCAGCAGAGCACCACGATTGGCTGCATTGCCCTACAACATGCCAGGAGGTCCACCATTGCCCTACAACATGCCAGGAGGTCAATCAGCTGCAAAAGCCTGAAACACCCAAAGAGGACCAGCACAGCAGTTCATTCAGTTTTAAGGCACTAAAACATACCAAGAGGACTAGTAAAGCATCTTGATCATCCATAAACCATAAAAAGGTAGAGGAGAACCCAAGCAGCAGCAAAAGTGACCACATGAGCCCAGGACGCAGAAGTGGGGTGAGTTAAACTAAGCTGTTAGAGTCCTGTCACTGATGACTTTGTGCCCAGCACAGAATTCTAAATTCAGAGGAAGGTCTCTCCAGGATGGTAAAAGCATTCACAGACTGCTCAAATCACATACTAAGGGATTTAAAATAAGAGGATGTACCATGGTGAAGACCCCAAAAGTGAGAGTGGGGCTGCAGCATTGATGGCGACAGCCCGGTATTGATGAGGAAGTCTATGTAGCAGCAAGATGGGCTGGAAGGCTCTGTAATGAAAAGTTAATAATCGTGGTAGAAGATCGATAGTTGACAAGTATGGTAATGTAGGATGTTTGATGTGACAGCAATCTGTCACCCCATGGTAGTTAGGGTTGATTCAGCAATCAGGCTGGCTAGGCAGGTGTCCCCTTCTTCCATCAGGACTCCATGCTCATCTCTCCTGATAAATGAAGCACTGTGGTTTCCTCAAAGGTATAGCAGTAACTGAGCTCCCCTGCATGAACCTCCAAACAAGCACAGTAATGGACATTTGAAAATATCTTTGAAGAGAAAGCTTAATGTTTGTCAGTGGTGATAGGCTGGTAATGTCTCCCCATCATCCTGTGTTCAGTTTCTCCCAGACTTGGGTTGTTCGGAACTTCATGCCATAGTGGGTGGTAGAACACCCAAATAAGTACAGAATGACAACACAAAGGCAGGTAAATGGAGTTCACTCTGAGAAGAAGGACATTACCTATGGTGTGTCACAGGGATCTATCATTGGTCTGATTCCTTTTAATATCTTTCTAAGTGATATTACAGAAGGGGGAGTGGAGGAGTAGCCTAATGGTTAGAGCACTGGCTTGGCGACCAGGATTTGATTCCCACTAGCAATCCTTGTGACCTTGGGCAAGTCACTTAACCTTCCATTGCCTCAGAAGAAAGGCCTGGTCACACTGCCAAGAAAACTCAAGAGCTACTGGGTTGCCATGAGTCAGCATTGACTCAAAGGCACACATTGCATTGCATTACAGAAGGGCTGTTGGGTAAGGTTTGCCTCTTTATGGATGATACCAAAATCTGAAATAGCAAAAACACCCAAGTAGGGGGAGATAACATGATGAGTGAGCTAGAGAATTTTGAAGAATGGTCAAGAATTTGGCAGCTGAAATTTAATGCTCATCAGCATGGGTGATGGTCACATCTGAGAAGAGAGGAAAGAGGAGGAATTGCTGGATGTGATCATCATCCTTGTCATTGATCAGGGACAGGGGGGCAGCTGCATCTCCCTAAAGCATGAGTGACAGCCAATTGGGCTATGACTGAAGGGCCATAAAATGTGGTAGAGCTGAAAGCTAAAGATGGGGAGGGGTGGATTAGGTGGGGAGGGGCAGGGGAAAGGAGAGGTGATTAAAGAGAAGGGGCAGGGGAGGGGGAGAGGGTGGAAGACAGGAAGGTGCAGGAAGAAATGAGGTATGGAAGGTGGAGGGTTGGAAGGCAGATACTGGAGGAAAGGAGACAGGTGGACAGGCTAGAGAACCAATTGCAGCAACTGATTACTCAGTCTGTTCAGCCTGCTTTCCTGGTGGACCAGGTATGCTACAATGAGGTTCCCTGGCCTTGGTGGAACCTGAAGTCCCACTGCACTTCAATTCTGTCCTGTCCCCCATCCGATCTAGCTATAACCAAATATCAGTTGTATTTAACTCTATGTAAATTTATCTGTATATATCTTGTAAATAGTTTCCCCCGTTATTCTCCCATTATGACTGTACCCTTGTTCTATGTAAGCACATTGTGTTATGTAAAAACATTGTTGCATTGTTCAGTTTGTGATAAGGAAGCTTATCATAGCTCAGGTAGGAGCTATAGAAAAGATGATGTGACTCTGAACAAGCAACCTGTCAGTTCTGGTAGAAGCAAGAAAACAGAGTTTTCACATAAAAGACTACCAGTCCCAGAATGCACCAGGTTTCCAGCAGCCATGAGAGGGGCTGAAGTGAGAGAATGTGTGTGCAATCAAGAGAGCTATGAGGTAATCCCTAAGCACTCATCTCAAAGGGCAGGGCCTGATTCAACACAGCTGCGCTGTGTTAGGGAGCAGCACACATTAGAACAGGATAAGAATAGAGCTTATTCTTCAGATAACAGCTACAGAGGGAGGAAGAGATACAGAGACAGCAACGGCTACAAGCACCAGTATCACCTGGAGAAACAGAAGCCAAGCCAAGCAGATAGAGAGAGAAGGAAACTCTCTGGAAGGAAGAGAAGAAAGGCCATTGGAAGGTCTGGGAGATTCCAAGGCAGTACTCATACTGGGAGGTATTCTAAAAGCCAGCAGAGTCCATTGGACTGGATTCAGCCAGAGGAATGGAGTGGCAGAGATAGGAATCACCAGTGGCTACCTGGAAGAGAGAAGACTGCATGTGGAAGGGACTTTCAGACCAAGGCCAGAAGGTATGTGAGAGAAGATCCAGTGTCCAGGGATCAAGATTGGAAGGCTGGACATCAGAATTGGATTACATATTGGCCAGGCTATACAGAGAGGAATAATGATAGCAGGAGAGGCTCAGGTATGAACACTGATCCAGACCCTATCTATAATAGAGAATGGCAGCAAGGGAATAAGCATTCTCATGATAGTGCCTTAATGAAAGACTCATCTGTGCCAATGTATGATATTGACCCTATGATTGTTGATGCAGGGGGAAATACAGCAGATGAAACTATTTACATGGACTGTTCTTTATCTAAATGCTATTGCTAGTTTTCTATGAGCAAACACATCAGCCATCACAAAGAAACCTAACTTTGTTCTTTATTTCCACTGCAAACAGCTCTTAAAGCAGGATTTGGGCTCACACAGTAGCAGCCAGCCAGCTAAAGGCTTTCAGCTGGTCCATTGATAGTAATTAGGGCTGCACCTGATTGTGTGTGTGAGCAAGGGAGAATCACTGCTGAGATCGGCGTGGAAAATAAGCAGAAGTTAACCTAACCAGCAAAGTTTATTCTTTACTTTGTGCCTTTGTATTTGGTAATTACTTGCTAAGAAAACATTAGCTAATTGCCTGACAAGCTGAAGGTTGTTTCTGGTTTACTTTGTGACTTTTTGTTATCCATTTTAAACACTGCAAGCAAGTAACCTCATTTATAGTGCTATCAAGCATACATGTGCTGGGTGAATTAAACCCCATCAATAAAAGAAGTATTTTATTGATCTTACCACTTGGTTTCACAACTCAAATTATTGTCATCAGCTGTGTTTGGGAGTGAATGAACTACAATACCCACAATACCTTGCAAGAATCATATGAATATATGCATCGTCAAGATTGTGTAAGTTCTCACCCTAGGCAGCCGTCTGACAAGTTGTAATGTAAACCGCACTGATCTTAATAGCGCGGTATATAAGAAAAGCAAATAAATAAAATAAAAAAATAAATAAATTCCCTGTGATAAAAGTTACAGCAGAGATTTTCTGCATTCACTGGGCCACAGGATGCCATAGTTGCACACCTGGAAGGCCTGAGAGTGGAGACAAATGCCTGGTTGCAGCCATACACCAGCTCATAGCAGGTACCTCCTTTCAGTCACTCCAAGCAGGAGGGGGAAGGGTGGAGAATAGGCCAGTGCCATGTGCCAACTAACATGTGTCCCTGTTGGTCCTGTAAATAAATGGTATTGCCCTTGCCAGTGTGTCCAAAGTTGTTTTTTCCAGTGCCCTAACCACCATTGTAGCATTCCATCATCCTATAATCACAGCATGTGCCCTATGGCATCACCCAGGAGTACACAACCATCTGTGTGCTCGGCATGGGGGTCCAACTTGCCACGTAATTCCCAGTCACCCATGGTACCCTGGAGACACCAGGTCTGGCACATAACCCATGCAGGGGCCTTGGATGCCATCCCTAGCAGTCCTCCCTCACATAGAGCTAAGTACCCTCAAACTGTCCTCCAGGTAAACAGGCCTTGCATTTATCAACCCTTGCCCAGAATACCCACTCCCCATGGTATTCAGCCACTGCCACAATCCACATGATGGAGCAGGGGAATAGGTGGCCAATGGAAAATGACACAGGTGTGCACACTCATGTCTGATGGGGATCCACCTACATACATGGTAGCAGTCACACAGTGCATAGAGATATACATCATGTCCCCATACTGTCTACCATACCTGCCGACAGGACACAACAGGACAGGGTTACAGTGCCAAAGGTTGTCCATGCCTTACGAATGACAGCAGACAGAATCAGGGGCCCCCAGTGTCTACATAGTTGGCACAGCATCCATGGACTGCCATTGGCTACATATCTATTCACCCTGCAGAAGGCTACTGCTCATGCATACACATTGGGCAATGTGTCCACAGCATGTGCAGAGGGAGGCATTCACCACAGCATGTTTGGGCCATGGTAACATGCCTCTTACCACACATACTAACGAAGAAGAGAGAAGGGAGATAGCTACTCACTATAGATGAGATTTTTAATAAAAGTCTTCACACAGTGGAAGCACACCATAGACAAAAACGTCCACACGACAATGAATGCAATGGGTGCACAGCGGACATGAGATCTGCCAGCCACTTATAGTGTATATAAGGCCCCCTGCCTTTATGAACAGATAAAGGCAAGCTGTGAGGGCTCTGCTGAGCATCTCTCTACAGAGTTAAAACACACATAAAAGCCCTTCCCCAACCCCACTCTGCCACCCTTCCCTGATGTTTTACTCTCCCCAGTGTCTAGGAAAGGAGAGAAAACATTCTTAGCAACGAGCATCTGCCAATGCACCATACAGAGCAGTCTCACCCATCACCTCGCCCTCCTCCCCCAACACCCAGCCATATGCTGGGAGGAGACAGGATCCTCTGGCAGGAGTGGCAAAATGTGTTGATAATCCAGACAATGGCAAACAGAGTATATCCCTAAGATACCACATCCAAATCCCTAGCTGGTTTGGAAGCAGCTGAGGTGTTAAAGGTAGCATCCCACCTGCTGTTCACGAGCAGGCTATCTTGCACCTGCTCTATTCCCCCCCCCCCCCTTCTAAAATGGCTGCCACCCATGTTTACATCCTGTACACATGCCTACCTGTGATCCATTTTAGAATGACATATGTGCAAACTGGGTACATGCAGATGCCGCCTCTATGCATATTTATAAAATGAGAAGATGTATGTGTGCATCCCCATTTTAGAAGCGCTGTGATCGGTGCTGCCTCAGGCCATGTCATGGCATTAAAACAAAGGTTGATCACCAGAAGGTACTGAAGCACTAGAGAGTACTCCTGGGCCATGAGGCTGTCCATGTGAGTGCATATGAAAAATAGAAACTCTGGCTGGGCATCTGTCAGTGACTTAATGCCATCTACCATTGCAACAGAAAGCCAGACGACCTCAAATGCAAGTGGAGGGAGGTCAAAAGGAGGACCAAGGCCCTGGAGAGAGGATGAGATGGCCAGCCACAGATCCTCACTGACCTGGAGCAATAGGTAGTCCAAAGAATTAATGAGGACACCATGAGAAGGGTTGGAGAATTAGATACATTAAGAGCCTCCTGTGAACACAGTGAGTATCTGTTAACACCTTCCTACACATGTTCTCCCCCTCCCTGCATGTCCTGTCACCTCATGTTGCTATCTCCACCATTCACCTAGGTGGTAGATGAGGGCACAAAATTACCTATCATCCCAACACACCTGAGGCACCCATCGCGGGAATATGAGCCTGATGGCCAGACAAGGGTGCATACAGTGGGGGTGAACTGGATTATAGTCACTATTAGCATCTGACAGGCATGTAGCTTGATTGTCCCCACTTCCTGAGGCTGGATTGCTCCACTGACAGCCTGCTGATCTGGAAACCTCTCCTCTAGTCTTTCTATGTGCAGAGATTGTGAGCCAAAGAGTTTACCTGCAGTGGTCAGGTATCTCTCCTCACAGCATCCTACAACTGCTAAAGATGTGCCAGAGTATTTAAAAGGGCCTCTAAGGAACACATAGATGCGTGAGTAGGATCCACCTCAAACCTGACTCTCTGGGCCCTGCTCCCTAGCTCTGCATCAAGCTCATTGCCACTCTCTTGCCCAACTGCTATTTCTCCACTTGTCAGTCCCTATACAGGCTGCTATATCTGCTTTGTGTTTGGGCCAGCACACATCTATGGCCATTTGAGCTTTAGGTGTATACTGTAAGTCTTGCTGTGTATGTGGTGATGGGATGTGTGCAGATGACACTTCCAGATCCTGTACTCGGCCAACACCTATGCCCACTGTATGCTTTTGAACACATATATTGCTATGGACAGACAGTGTGAGGCACTGGATGGCACAGAATTTTGATCCTATCCTGTCACTTTTGGTCACAGCCTTGGCCCTCTCTTTTGTATGCTGAAGTTCACATTTTCCAGAGATGATGCGATAGGGCAATGGCCACCTCTCAGAGTATCATCCACTGTCACATGCTGTGAAACACCACATCAGAGAGTATATATGTGTAGACAGGCGTGCATCGCTAGCATGCCATGATGTGGGTAGACAGCTGCAACATGGTGTCTGATTGCATTTCATGGCCTACTTACAGGAGACAGGGAGTATGCAGATGCCCTGAAAGCATAGCAAACCCCAACAGCCAGCCCCCTGGAGAGGGTCCCATGCTGCAGGCCATTATCACCCAGGATGATAGTACCAGGGAAGCCAAGGTGGTGGATCAGGGGTCCAAAGGCCTGGAACATCAGAGTGCTGAGGGTGCTGCCCAGGTGGAGAATAAGGAAGTTGTCATCAAGGAGGCTGTCACCGTTTGATGATACATAGGCAATTGGGGAGGGTGCAGGAACAGATAACAGCCAGACCATCCCTAGAGCCAGCCACCAGTCAGCAAATTCTGCAATGCACCAAATGCCTCCTGCAGCACAATGCCCAACATTAAGCACAGTGCGCTGAGAAGATTGAGCTGCTTAGATGGGCCCTCACTCTCCAGAAGCACAATATCCAACTCTGGGAGAGGCAGCTTCAGGCAACAAAGGCCTGAAATGAATCCATCATGAGGCTGCTCAGGGACCTGCAGCAATATATGTGGCCACATGCCATGGCCCTCCCTTTACTTCTGGATGGTACACATACAGCCCACCTTCAAACACAAACCACCACCTCCAGACATACACACAGACCTCCCTTCCCCTAGATGCACACAACCTGCCCCCCCCCCCCCACATATGCACCATCTGCAGACACACCCACATACCCTTTACTTCTAGATACACACACATATATCCCAGGCACATTCACTGACCCCATAGAAATGCACAAGTCCCAGCATGACACACCTATACCCCCTATCCCCACTCCCCCTCCCACATATGCAACCTGCCCCTGACACTTCCACCCCGACCCAGAGATTCAAACTTGCCCCCGACCTCTCCACACACACTCTGTCCCCAAACACAAAGCCACGTACTCCTCCTCCAAACATGCACACACTACACAACCATCCTTCCCCAGATAACCAAACCACACAAAACACTCCTTCCAACACACATGCCCACCCCACCATTCAAAGGTAGTTACTCACCTGTAGCAAATGTTCTTCATGAACAGCAGGAATTAGTCCTCACTTATGGGTAACATCCCTGGTGAAGCCCCTGTGTGGGAATGTTCCACAGCTTCTATTGGACGCTCTTGGGATGCTCCACCATGCCTGTGCACCTCCTTCCTGCCTGCCACTGTGGCATCATCTTAGATCAGTCTGATAACCTAGCTATAGCAGAAGACAACACCTTGGGGAGAAGGGAGGGCTGTGAGGACTAATTCCTGCTGCCCACAGAGAACACCTGTTACAGATGAGTAACTACCTTTTCTCCATGGACACGCAGGAATGAGACCTCCAAGCTACAGGTTACCAAAAACCGAGGAGGCCAATGAAAAACTCAACAGGGGCAAAACTCAACTGCAGCATGGCAAGAGGCCATAACCATTCAACTATCAACTATGCACAATAGCAGTGATTCTCCTTTTTTGTTGTTTTTTGTTAGCCTGGACAGCATAGAATGGGCTTAGGAGCAATAGAGTTGGATTCTAATCCCCAAACAGATTCTGGAGTACAGATTGGCCAAAGTTCACAGCCACTGTCTTAGCAGTTCGCCACCACTGCCTTGACTTTCTTTCCTCTCAAGACGTTCTGGACCCACTGCTTTTCTTCTCTACATTCAACAGAAATGGCTCTTTCCAAAGTCTCCAGTGACTTATTCCTCACCAAATCCAAAGATCTCTACCTACTTCTCATCTTTCTTGACCTTTTTGCTGCCTTTGACATGGTTGATCATAACTTTCTCCTTGATTCCCTGTCCTCATTTCGATTTAGGGGTTCTGTTCTGTTCTAGTATTCTTATCTCTCCCATCGTACTTTTAGTATATTGTCTGGTGGTTCCTCCTCTACCACCATCCCACTTTCAGTTGGTGTACCTCAGGGCTTTGCTTGGGACCTCTCCTTCTCTCTCTACACTCAGCCCCTTGGTGCACTTATTTCTTCCCATGATTTTCAGTACCATCTTTATGCTGATGACTCTCAGATCTACCTTTCTGTGCCTGAAATCTCTCCAGGAATCCAGGCCCGTATCTCTGCCTGCTTATTCGACATTGCTGCCTGGATGTCTCACTGCCGTCTAAAACTAAACATGGCCAAAACTGAGCTCATCTTTCCCCATAAACCCACCTCCCCCCTTCCTCCCTTCTCTATTCCTTTGGATAACACTACACTCCTCCTTGTTTCCTCAGCTCGCAACCTTGGGGTCATCCTTGACTTTATTCTCTCTTTGCACACATCTAACAGATAACTAAAACTTGTTGCTTCTTTCTCTATAACATTAGCAAAATTCATCCCTTCCTTTCTATGCACACTACTAAGACACTTATCCACTCTTTAGTCACATCCCATCTAGACTATTGCAACCTCCTCTATGCTGGCATCCCTCTGAACCATACCTCTCCCCTTCAATCTGTTCAAAACTCAACTGCACAGTTAATCTTCCGCCAGCTTCAATATGCTCATATAACCCCTCTTAAATCACTTCATTGGCTCCCTGTCTGTTTCCGTATCCAGGTCAAACTCCTCCTACTGACCTATAAGTGCACTCACTCTGCTGCTCCCCACTACCTTTTCTTTCTTATCTCTCCCTACACCCCTTCTCAGGAACTCTGCTCTTCTGGCAGATCCCTTCTATCTGTGCCCTTTTCTTCTACTGCCAACTCCAGACTTTGATCCTTCCATCTTGCTGCTCGTTATGCCTGAAACAAACTACCTGAGTCTGTGTGTCAGGCTTCATCTCTGGGCCTTTTCAAATCCGGGCTGAAAACTCATCTCTTCGAGGCTGCTTTTGGATTCTGATCTGCTTAGTCTCCTATGTGTTTCCTTAGATATATTTTTCTGGTAATTCTTCACATTCCCTTCAATTATATGTCCATTTTGTTCCCCTTCTATATTTTTTAGTGCCATCAAGTCAGTGTTGACTCATAGTGACCCAGCTACCTCTTGGTTTTCTTGGCAATGTATCACCAGAAGTAGATGGGGATTTTCTTGGCAATGTATCACCAGAAGTAGATTGCCAGCCTTTTTTTCTGAGGCAATGGAGGGTAAAGTGACTTGCCCAAGGTCACAAGGAGTGCCATTGGGAATTGAACCCTTCTTCTGGGTACTAGGCAGTTGCTCGAACCACTAGGCTATTCCTCCACACCCATTCTATGTACTTTCCCTCAAATATAGGTTGCAAAAAGTAAGGTTTTACAATTATGGGCATTATTTCGAATTAATATAAGATTTTGTCAGGCCTTGTGTAATTATACAGAGCAAAATGTCTTGAACAGTCATCCAGGCCACAACTAGAAGTCTCTGGGTCAGGCTTAGCCCAGCTATTTTCAGTTATGTTGAACATACCATTCCATAGTTGTTCACTATTAATATGCAGTGATTGCTCAAAATTATCCCTTTGTAATGTATAATATAATCGCTTGAGAGAACAATAAGTCCCATTCGTAAACTGAGTGATATTTGTAAAACCATTCACTACCCCTTGTCCATCAGCATTATATTGCCAGAGCCATACAATTTGTAAATCCCGGTTTTGTCTTTCCGTGTCCCAGATTGTGGGAGCCCATTTTGCGTGCATATTCAAGATCTTTTCTATATCCGCTCCTGTTGATTTAATTGATTAGTCAAGGTTTCAATGCCAATTGAATTGAGAGTTTCTACTCCCACTCCAACACCTCCTAGCAATGTATCATATCAAGCTTGTTTATATCTGTAGCTGGTACCTTAGGTAATGGAGGGAAAGATACTTTAAAACTTACCAAGGTGATCTGAGGAGATAAACGCACCTGTTTACATGTAGAAGGTACAGAAATGGAACAAATGAAGACAGACTACTAACTTTCACAAAGAGATTACTGCAATATAATATGCACTATGTTTCCTAATAAAATTCACAATAGCACTACTATTTACACATAACACCACATGAAACACAAGTATATGCAAGGTTTCATTAAACTTGTTCACTTCCATCACATTGACTAAATTAAAAAACCTAGTTAGGGTTAAAACATCAGAAGGTACAATTTTTGGAAATGTCCTACAATGAAAAACTGCTGTATTTTGAATATGAATATAAATCACCTCCATCCTCCTATACAATGACCACAACAGGTCCAAGCAGAATCAGTTGTGGGCAAATTAGCGAGTATATATTTAGAAGATTCACAAGTAGAATTATCATTCAAAGGTACTGTAGCTTTCTTAGGAGTGGAGAGAGTAAAGTTATGGATGTTGCAGACATCTTCAGGTGGATACAAGGTCACCCCCATCAAGATAGGAGCAGAAGACCTAATTTAATAGCCGCTTGTGCGGTAGCACTTTTACAAGAATGCACAGTAAGAAAGCCACTGAATGTATCAACTGCATTACAAATATATTTACACAATTGTGATAATGGTAAAGGGTTCACAAAATCAATTTGCCATATTTGTGCGGGCACTAAACCACTTTTCAATTTACCATGGGTACATCAGGCAAAGCCAGATGCTTAATATGCAACAAAAAAGACATTGCTTGTTGACAGTACTACATTGTTCTTTGGTGAGTGGAATGCCCCATGGTTTGGCCCAGTTAATAGTGGCATCTTCTCCGAAGATGTGTCTAAGATGGCACCATTGGGCAAGAGCTTCTTGTTGTCCTTCAAGGGGGGGGGGGGGTGCAAAACTAAGATGAAGGCATTATGGTATGAAGCCTCAGCATCTACACAGGAGTTATAAAGAGACTCTAAGTTATTTCTATATACATGTGCATCAACATGATATACTGTAATTGTTTTTACTGTACTTTCTTGAACAATCTTTTCCCATAATTCTTTTCCCCAAATATCTTTACCATGAGTTTGCCAGTTGTGCTGCTTCCAGGAAGGCAACCACTCGACCAGACCATTTTCTACAGTCCATGAATCAGTGTAGATATGTACTTCAGGATTGGGCTGCATAATGGCTATGAAAACAGCGTACAGTTCTGCAAACTGGCTGCTTTTTCTGGCCCCGGTCTGGGCCAACAATTTTTGTATGTAGGGACTGAGGGCAGCAGATTTCCACATTCTATTCCCCTTCACTATTTTTGCGGATCCATCCGTAAACCAAGCATATTGTCGCTTCTCAGAAGGGGGCCCTGTCTCTGGAGATACACTCATGGGTGGGTCTATATCCGTGGAACCAGCAGTCTGCACCTACTCATGGAGTTTACTGATCTCCACCATGGCTGGTTTGGCACTTTCCTGTATGTACCATTTCCATCTAATAATACTACTCTCCTATGCATGCCTGAGCCTATGACTTTTGGTTGTGGTCAACCATGTCATAAAAGGAATCTCGGGGCACATGTGCACTTCATAGCCTAAGGTCATGGCTTCCATATCCACCAAGGACCAATAGCACTCCAGAAGTTGCAGTTCAAAAGGAATGTATCGTTTAGTTGCATCAAGTAGCTTTCAGGTCCAGAACCCCAGCAGAACATGTTTGCCCTGCTGTATTTGCCACAGACTCCAATCTGCATGAGTGTTAGAAGCAGATACCTGCAATTCAATAAGGCCATCTCTGATAGGCAATAGATTAAGGGCATTTTGTACCACCTCCTGCGCAGCACTGAAGGCCCTAGTATGTTCATTTGACCAGTAAAACTCGGCCTTCTTTCTAGTACCAATCCGAATACACTAACAATTCCTCACACAATCAGAAAAACAAAACAGAACATGAGCAATAGGGCCTTCACATATACAGCCCCCACACTCTGGAACTCCCTCCCAGAGTCCGTAAGGGCAATCAAGGACCTTAAGGCTTTCTGCAGAGAACTAAAAACATACCTCTTCATTGAATACTACGACTCCCAACCTCCCGAAAATAATCCACTCACCACTGCCACAAACAACATATATCGCTCTGCCATAACTTAATATAAGCCACTACCAACACTAACAGCACACAAACATATGTAGGAATGTACATAGTTAATGTAAATAGTTAATCCTCTGATAGTTCAATGGCTTAATGTTACAGCCTAATTACAAGTTTCATGTAAATGTTTGATTGTCTAAAATTTGTTCCTTATAAAAGTTATGTTTCAATGTAAACTGCCCCTGATCTCTGGAAGGGGCGGAATAGAAAATAGCTTCAAATAAATTAATAAATAAAATAAATAGTAACTTGGTACAGAGGTTTTAATATCTGGGATAGGTATGGAATATGCTGCCTCCAAAACCCAAATAGGCCAATGAATTTCTGCAGCACAGCCTTTTTTGTGGTGGGAATGTCAAAGTTCAGAATCTTTTGTTTTGCTTTTTCAATAATTTCCCTTTGTCCCTTGTTCCATACAATACTTAGAAATTTCGCACTCTGAAAAGGTCCCTCTATTTTCTTTTCATTAATTTCCCAACCATTCTGTCTCATATGTTTTACCAGTTCAGTTAGACAGTTATGTACTTGTTCATAAGATGTTCCCTGTATTAAAATGTCATCAATGTAATGAGATAATTGTATAGTTTTATCATGTACAAAGGAATCTAAATGTTTAGTTACTGCACTATGACAAATGGTTGGGCTATGTAGATACCCTTGCGGCAGGTAGGTGAAAGTATACTGCTGTCCATACCACGTGAACACAAATTGATACTGTACCATTTCCAGTATTGGTATCAAAAAACACATTTGACAAACCAATTACAGCATAGTATTTCCCATTAAGTCTCTGTACATTCTCCACAATGGTAACTACATCCAGAACTGCAGCAGTCAATGGGGGAGCATACTTATTCCATTCACGGTGATCTATTTTCATTCTCCAGGATCCATCTGCTTTGTGCACTGGCCAGAAAGGGTTATTGAAAGCAGTTTGGGTAAACCACAATACCCCAGATGCTACCAAGTCATCAATTGTTTGCTTAATTCCCGCATGTCCCCCAGGTATCCTATACTGTTTCATGTTAACCACCTTGGTCACTGGAGGAATATCCACTTCATAATGTTATTTACCTACTGTCACTTTGTGTATTATTGGGTGTCGTGCCCTCTCTGGCCAAGCGGTAGCCACTGGTATTGCAAGGCTCTGGAGGGTGGTAGTTGTGCCTTCACTGATATAAACCACAAAACACTTCTTTCCAAATTAAAGGGTTTTATTCCCCATCCCTTGAGGGTACTTTATCTTCAGGAACATAAATCAAATGCCTTGCTTGGACATATAACATAAAGTAACAAAAGCCAACAGAACTTGCTTCCTTCAGCTTCCAAAACAACAAATAAATGAAAAGAACAAAACAGCTTAAATATTTCAATATGGTTCTTTCTCCTGTAGCTGACAGCACAGCTTATATCTGCTTTACTTAGAGAGAGCTGCAGCCTGTTGCTTATAACACTAAAGCTAGGACACCAACTAATTACTTATCTGAGAGAGAACTCAGGTTCAATCAAGGTCAAAGAGCAGTCCATCAATTCTGGCATATCATTTTCTTCTGCATTTTGATATTCCATTAACTCCGGCTGACTGGAAGGTTCATTCTGGACCTCAGCAGTAACGTGGGAGAATGGCTGGTTAACCTCGTCAGACAGGAAGTTCCTCTCTTCCTTAGAGCTAGTGTCTCTCTGGGAATTACCATGTATTCTAGAGTTGAGCTTTTCAGGGCACTGCCCCTGCTGGTATTTTAGAATATAGCTCAACTCCTGGTTTGCTCTGCTAGTGGGATAATTAAGGGAATTTCTCTGCCGGTTCAGGCTTCCCTTTTGTAACCCAGCTGAGCTAGATTGGAGAGCTCGTGACGGAGTTTCACAGGGAGCTGTGAGCTTACAATGACTACAAAACTCTTCAGCTTTATCTGGTAAGTAAAACCTTTTTCTTCTAGGGTTTTTAAAACCAGAAGAAGGGATATTTTCAGCCTCTAGATAGTGGGACCTTGTGTGCCTATTTCCATACCTCCAGGGTTGTCTTCTTTCATATGGCAAATCACTCTTGCATTCACTCTGTGCACTGGAACCTGCAACTGCAGTCTTCTTGCGTCTCTCTGGCTCAAACACACTATCTGGCTGTTGATATCTCTCTGCTTCACTCAGGTCTTCGGTTCCCCTCTGACCTTCACGCTGGCTCTCTAGTTGCTCCAAAGCCTCATTGTCACTCTCTCTTACATTCTCATACCTGCTCCATGCTTCCCAGGGTTTTAGCTGCCTTTGCTGTATTCTCTCAGAGTGTGTCCGTGGCTGCTTCAGCTCCTCTCCCTTTCTGATTGTCTGGGAGCCTATTTTATCCCAGTGTTTCCTTGCTCCACCCCCACCCAGCTGAACCCTGTCAGGTAAAGTGAATTCCCTTCCTTTGCTGGCTGGGTGTGTCCTCATTGGGCTTTTGCACGTGTTTCTAGGTTGCTCACGGTAACCATCTGACATTTCCTTGTTTACCCTGTCACTTTTCCTGTGCTCCTTTATACTGAACTGCATTTTCTCGGGTTGTTCGGGGTCTGCACTGTTACATATTCCCCTCCTTAAAATATTACTTGCTGCCGTAGTTTTTAGCGGACAGCAAGTAATCCTTGAAAGTGCATCAGCTTTTCCATGCATTTTCCCCGCACGGTGCTGAACTGTAAAATTAAAGGCCTGAAGGGCCAAATGCCAGTGGGTCAATCGGGCATTGTTGTTTCTCATTAAATGAAGCCACTTCAAAGGAGCGTGATCCGTCACTAACAAAAACTTTCTCCCCGTAAGGTAGAAACGGAGGGTTTCTACGGCCCATTTAATAGCTAAACACTCCCGCTCTATCGTGGCATAATTTTTCTCCGCAGGCGAGAGTTTTTGACTCAAATATGCCACTGGATGTTCGTTCCCTTCGAATACTTGGGACATTACCGCCCCCAACCCTGTGTCCGACGCATCAGTTTGTATGATAAAGGGTAAATTAAAATCTATACCCCGTAATACAGGGGCACTACACAGCTTCTCTTTAAGGGTTTCGAAAGCCCTTTCTGCTTCTGGGGTCCAACAGACCTGGTTTGGTGCATTCTTTCGCAACATCTCCGTGAGGAGAAGGCTCTCTTCTGCGAAACGGGGTACAAAGCGGCGGTAGTAGCCTATTAAACCCAAGAAACTGCGCATTTGTTTCTTGGTTATAGGTCTTGGGAATTCCTGAATACTCTCTACCTTACTAGCCAGGGGTTTTACTAGGCCTCTTCCTATTAGGTGCCCCAAATATTTCGCTTCCCTTGTGGCGAATAAACATTTTTCCGGGTTTAATGTGAGGCCAGCCCTTCTCAACGCCCTAAGGACCGCTTCTACTCTCGTGAGGTGTTCCATCCAAGTTGTGCTGTGTATCACTATATCATCCATATAGGCACTAGCATATTCGTGGTGGGGTCTCAACACTTGGTCCACGAGACGCTGGCACGTCGCCGCAGCCCCGTGCAAACCAAATGGCATCCTCCTAAACTGATATAGCCCTATGGGCGTAGAAAAAGCCGTTTTGGCTTTTGAACTTTTAGTTAGGGGAATCTGCCAATACCCTTTGCTGAGATCTAACGTAGTTAGGTATTTTGCCTGTCCTAATTGGTCCAACAGGTCGTCTATGCATGGCATAGGATACGCATCGAATTGCGATATGTCGTTAATTTGTCTGAAATCGATGCAAAATCTCAAAGTTCCGTTTGGTTTCGGAACCAATACTATTGGGCTAGACCATGGGCTTCTAGACTCCTCTATGATGCCCATGGCTAGCATCTCCTTCACTTGGGCAATCACCTCTTGTTTTTTTGTTTCGGGCATCCTATATGGCCGTTGTCTTATAACCCTCCCTGGTGACGTGATTATCTCATGCGCCACAAGGTGCGTCTCGCCAGGTAAAGTGGTCAAGACGTCTGCGAACTTTGTTAATAAGCGCGCTAATTCTTTCTGCTGCTGTGGGTTCAACTCAGAGCCTATTTTTGGGGAAGGTTGTCTTTCCCAATCCCCCACTTGAGGCCCTAGATCCTCCTCAGTTCTTTCCTCTCCAAGAGCTGTTAAGCTCTTCACCTCCCTTGTTCCAGTAGCACCAAACCCGTTTTCTCCTCTTTCCGTGGAGGGTAGTGTTGACACTTCCTCTACCGCGGGGAACCCTACCCTCTCACAGATTAACTGTGCAATCCTATCCCCTTGTTGTATTTTGAAGTCTTTTACTCCAAAATTAAACACTAAGACCTTTACGGGCCCCCGATAGTCGGGATCAATGACCTCTGCGCCAATATCTATGAAATGTTGCGCGGCTAGCCCTGACCTCGGCGCTATCCGCCCATAGCACCCCTCAGGTACTTTAATACGGATGCCCGTGTCCACCAGAGCTTTTCCTCCTTTCGCTACAACAACATTTTCTATGCTAAAAAGGTCATAACCCGCAGCCATTTCAGAAGCCCTTTTTGGGCCTTTCGTCTGGGGTGCACTCTTGCAAAATTGCAAGGTAAATTTCTGTTTCCCTGTTACTGGTAGTCCCTTAGAGGGAGATCCCTTTTTGGGTGGTCTCTCAAATAAAGGACTGGGAATGGCAGTGGCTATGGCTTCAACTTTTTTCTCCTCTATCACCGGGGTTTGCACCTGAGTTAGGGGCAATATCTCTTGGAGGCCTTTCTCCAATTTTTGGCAGAAAGGGATCCAATCACGCCCTAGAACTACTGCGTATGGAAGTTTTGGCACTACTGCCATTAATATTTTTCGCGTAGACCCTAGCCCTTGTATGGTTACCTCATGTAATGGGTAGTGGGAAGCTTCCCCATGCACGCATCTTATGCGAATTTGCCCCTCTACTGGGTCCGGGGGAGATGACCGGTTTTTACCTATGGTTTCCCACAAGTCCTGTGAGACCATGCTTTGGTCCGCCCCCGAATCCAGTAGAGCCAAAGCTTTCACCCCTTCTATCCATATTTCTTGTATAAATCCATCTGACACTATCTCCTCTGACCCTGTCATAAGGGCAGTTTTAACTCGGCAATCTTTTATCACATGACCAGGTTTGTTACATCTGTAGCACCTTCTAGTGTTCCTATCTCTACCCTCTTTGCTAGGGTCACATGCAGCCATTCTATCTCGCGCGTACTTTCCACACTCATCCACTCCAGTCACACTTGCACCTTTTGAAAGGTTCACCTTAAAAGTACTAGTATGTGCTGCCTCCCTGAACACTTCAGCCATCTGAGCTGCTTCAACTGTATTTATACAATTTTGCAGGGTTAAAAACGTTTTCATTTCACCTGGTATTGACATCAAAAACTGTTCTAGGACAATCTCATCAAGTATGGACTCAAGCGTTTTGCCATCAGGATCCAACCACTTATAGGCTAGGTTCTTGAGCCTCTGGCATAAGGCTTTCGGAGTCTCGTTTTCCATCATTATTGCCTCTCTAAATAATCTCCGGTAGTGTCTGGGCGTGAGACCAAGGCGGTCTTTCACGGCCTTTTTAATTTCATTATAATTATTTGCCAAACTGGCAGGCATGGTTTTAAAAGCGGATAAGGCCTCGCCACTCAAAGTCATTGCGAAACGCATAGCCCATTGTTCCACAGGCCATTTTGAGTTCTCAGCAATGCGTTCAAAGGCCTCTATAAAATCGTCGGGGTTATCTGCCCGCCCTAAATGTTTGCATACAAGTCCCGTATTCATTTCTACTTGCAGTATTGTAGCTTTGTCTTCCCGAGCCTTTTCCAGTAACGCTGTCATGGCTTCCAGCAATGGTTTCTGCTGTTCCTTCAGTGTAGTCATATACTGTTCTTGCAGGTGTTGGAGCATCGTGGCCTGCGTCTCCTGCTGCTCATTCATCCAGGCCCATAGATCTTGGGGATCCATCTTCCTTTTTGCTGCACCTGAAAATAAAAGAGAAGAGACCCACCAAGTGCGGCACACACACAAAGGTTGTTTTTTTTTCTTTTTGGCTCCCCTTTTCTCACGGTATCCTATACCCATTTACCCAGGCTACCAATACCTTAGTCTCCTGGTGACATCAGCATGTGAGAAGGGGTCTTTTCCACCGCTGGCCGCCTTACCAGCCGAATCCTCCTTGATTAGTGCTTTAAAACACTTCTTTTTGCCTTTCAGCAATGTCCTTTCAGGCAAATCCTTATTATGCCCCCGAAAAAATTTTTTATCCTCTTCTCTACGCCATTTATGTCGTGCCCTCTCTGGCCAAGCGGTAGCCACTGGTATTGCAAGGCTCTGGAGGGTGGTAGTTGTGCCTTCACTGATATAAACCACAAAACACTTCTTTCCAAATTAAAGGGTTTTATTCCCCGTCCCTTGAGGGTACTTTATCTTCAGGAACATAAATCAAATGCCTTGCTTGGACATATAACATAAAGTAACAAAAGCCAACAGAACTTGCTTCCTTCAGCTTCCAAAACAACAAATAAATAAAAAGAACAAAACAGCTTAAATATTTCAATATGGTTCTTTCTCCTGTAGCTGACAGCACAGCTTATATCTGCTTTACTTAGAGAGAGCTGCAGCCTGTTGCTTATAACACTATAGCTAGGACACCAACTAATTACTTATCTGAGAGAGAACTCAGGTTCAATCAAGGTCAAAGAGCAGTCCATCAATTCTGGCATATCATTTTCTTCTGCATTTTGATATTCCATTAACTCCGGCTGACTGGAAGGTTCATTCTGGACCTCAGCAGTAACGTGGGAGAATGGCTGGTTAACCTCGTCAGACAGGAAGTTCCTCTCTTCCTTAGAGCTAGTGTCTCTCTGGGAATTACCATGTATTCTAGAGTTGAGCTTTTCAGGGCACTGCCCCTGCTGGTATTTTAGAATATAGCTCAACTCCTGGTTTGCTCTGCTAGTGGGATAATTAAGGGAATTTCTCTGCCGGTTCAGGCTTCCCTTTTGTAACCCAGCTGAGCTAGATTGGAGAGCTCGTGACGGAGTTTCACAGGGAGCTGTGAGCTTACAATGACTACAAAACTCTTCAGCTTTATCTGGTAAGTAAAACCTTTTTCTTCTAGGGTTTTTAAAACCAGAAGAAGGGATATTTTCAGCCTCTAGATAGTGGGACCTTGTGTGCCTATTTCCATACCTCCAGGGTTGTCTTCTTTCATATGGCAAATCACTCTTGCATTCACTCTGTGCACTGGAACCTGCAACTGCAGTCTTCTTGCGTCTCTCTGGCTCAAACACACTATCTGGCTGTTGATATCTCTCTGCTTCACTCAGGTCTTCGGTTCCCCTCTGACCTTCACGCTGGCTCTCTAGTTGCTCCAAAGCCTCATTGTCACTCTCTCTTACATTCTCATACCTGCTCCATGCTTCCCAGGGTTTTAGCTGCCTTTGCTGTATTCTCTCAGAGTGTGTCCGTGGCTGCTTCAGCTCCTCTCCCTTTCTGATTGTCTGGGAGCCTATTTTATCCCAGTGTTTCCTTGCTCCACCCCCACCCAGCTGAACCCTGTCAGGTAAAGTGAATTCCCTTCCTTTGCTGGCTGGGTGTGTCCTCATTGGGCTTTTGCACGTGTTTCTAGGTTGCTCACGGTAACCATCTGACATTTCCTTGCTTACCCTGTCACTTTTCCTGTGCTCCTTTATACTGAACTGCATTTTCTCAGGTTGTTCGGGGTCTGCACTGTTACATGGGGGAGGAGTGGCCTAGTGGTTAGGACAAGGTACTTCAGGCCAGAGGGCCAGGGGTTCAAGTCCCACCTGGGGACAGCAGTCTCAGGCCGGAGGGACTGGGATTTCTAGTCCTATAGGCACTCCTTGTGGTCTTGGGCAAGCCACTTAACCCTCCATTGCCCATGTTCCCTGTAAGTATTAGCGTATGTGTGTCATATCCCCTCGTGTTAAATGTATCTCCAATTGACCGCTTTGACCCGGTGAAAAGCGGGATATAAATACAGCTAAAATAAAAATAAAATAAATAAGATCTCACATCAAATTGATGTTCCCCCTGAAATGTTCATGTTCATACCTTTTAAAATATCTATACTGTAACACGGAAGATCTGCCCTCTGCCTCAGAAACACAAAAAGCTGATAGATATAGCTTGGATTCTGACAGGCAGGCAAGCAAAATGGTTCCCAGTTACCATAGGCAATGAAAACAAACTCAGACACGAGGTCTGCAGTCATGCCTAGTCAGTGAGTATTCCCCAACTGATGAGGAAAACAGCTTTCACCTGGGCCGGAGAACGCCCAGGAAGCTGTATAAAAAATCCTCAAAGCAAACAGAATTAGTTTCAGTTCCAGAGTCGGGAGTTTCAGGAGCTTCAGGAGAGGCCAGAGCTTGGCAAGAGAGGGGAAACTGGCTGGATTTGGATGGAAGCTCAGAATACTCTGATATAGAGTTTGAATTGCCAAAAACGTCTAGCAGGAAGCCACAGAGGAATTACCAAAGAGAAACAAGGAATGTTTCACCCAGAGAAGTCAGCTACAGGAAAAGCTTACCTCTGACGCAGTGTGAATTTCCCAGGCACCTGGCTGAGTGGAAGGAACGTGAGGCAGCTAGAAACAAACCGTATGTATTGGAGAAGCAGGGCTGTTTAAAACAGTTCCAAGCCCTTGAGAGGGAAAGCTGTCCTGTGGAGGATGTATGTATGTTTGACCCAGATGAATGTATGCCAGTAAAACCCTGTAGAAGACTTCCCCGAGAAAAGTCTTCAGTTAACAGAAGAGAGCAGTACTATGAGCTACAGCCCAGTCTAAAAGGCAGGAGATTTAAAAGTGCTAAAGAGAAAGCTTGGTTAGACAGAAGTGTCTCTCCTTCCTGCTACTACAGGCTATATGACAATTATTTGCCTGACTGTGAAGACAGCTGTATAGAGGGCTCAGAGAGAGAAACGGAGGTCAGAAATATACAGACTTTCTGTCCTAAAGAAAAGAATATAATTGATGAGCCTATGATTACAGAGGCTAGTTTCACAAGTCCATGTGTTGAAGAAATGGATTGCTCTGTATTTGTATCTGACATGAATTCTTCTCTGCGCTGAAGCTAAAGACAAGAGTGTCCTGGTAATAGCTGAGAAAGCTGAGAAGAGACTGCCAGCATACTAGAGTAAAACTGCTCACCGTGATTTGTAACTTTTGTTTAAAGCAAGACGCTGTATTTAAGTTTCTTCAGTTATGCCAAAGTAAAGGCTGTATCCTAAGTTCTTCTGTATTGTATTACTTTTGAAAATCCAACCCCGGGAGGGGAATAAAACATCCTTTAGAAACCTGACCATTCGGACTCACAGCTACCACTTTCTTTATGGAGGTCAGGCACCAGTAGTTCAGTTGGCTGCTTACGCCACAGTTCAGCTACAACTGGTGACAATACTGATAATAAATTCTGGTATAGGAACAATCAAAACAGGATATTATTTTATAGGATTATTACCAATTTGCATCAACAAATTTACTTGTGTAGCGGGAGTGATCTTATCTCTCAATCCTGATATAGTGCATCGCTTTCCCCTAAATTTCTGAGGATTCCCATAAATTAGTATGACCTCTGTCCCTGTAGCTACTTGTTGTGCCCATCACGCATATTTAGTTACTCAACAAAAAAGACCCGAAGGATCCAAAACTCAAGAGAAATCCAAATTGCAAAAAAGTAGGTCCAAAGCTAATCTACACCCACTATCCATATAACTCCCAAGAATGAGTAACTGAACTATGTAACAATTATATTTTCTTGTATTTTTTGTCAGATTGTTTGTCTTGAAAGGAAAACCTTTCTCATGACAAACCCTCATGTTTTCTCTATTTAAAAGATACCCTATGACCATAACTCGAAAACAGCGTGTAGATAACGCTGCAGCAAAACCCACTCTTCAACTTAATTTATTCCAGAGAAGACTTTGTTTGAAGAGTGAACAAACGACATCAGGAACACCAACATCGGCATCTGTGTGAAAGCCACTATCCGCCCAGAATCAGCCAGCATTAATTCTTCTATGGCTATAATTATCGGCCAGAACTAGCCCAGAAATCACCATAGTCTGTTGGTGGTTACAAGAACCTTGCAAAATCCAGAAATCCATGTGACACAGCGCCGTGTTTTGGGCCCTTGATGACTCAGGTCTCTTCTTCAAGCAGACTAAGGGACATGATTACTAAGGCGCGGTAATATTACTGGCATTAAGTGCAGTGGAAATGTTACCAACACCATATAAGGAAGTGGGCGGTGCGGCATTAAGGTAACCTGAACCATTATTGTGTGATACAGGGCGACCTGGCCAGTTACTGTACGTTAAAGGGCACCTGGCCATCTAACACATGTTAAAGGGACAGCGCACGGTAAGGGGGCAAACAGGGCACATGAAGGCTGACAAAGCACCCTAACCTAAGGCGCCTTATAAGGCACCTTAGGTTCATGCACCTTATAGGACACCCTAGGATAAGGCACCTTATAAGTCGCCTCAGGTTAAGACAGATGCAGATAGATGGACTGAAGGATGGTTGGCAACTGTGGTGAGGGTGTGATGTGCTGGCAGCACAGATCTGCAGAGATGTGACTGTCACAGGCATGAAAATTATATGAGAAGTATAGCCATAAACAAGAGAAAAACAAGGAGGAATTGAGCCCATGACCCCTGCCCAGAAAGTCATTGCACAAACCAGTAGGCTACACCCCCATGTAGAGTTCCACAGCAATGGCTGGATAAAAAAACACTGCACTGCACTGCACTAAATGTCCATTGTGTGCCAGGATAGGGTAACCCCACCAGTAGCCATGATGCAATGCACATGCAGAACTGCAGGCCACAGCTGATATCACAGTCTGTAATTGGGACGTGAGCCACAGATAAACACATGCACACACAACATGAAATGGTATGCAGTGAAAACAGCATGCAGAAGAGTAAGGAACCTTAACCAAAAGTGTGTCAGGGGCCGGCTAAGGGGCCAGCCGTGTGGATGGTCTGTGTACAAGGGCAAAATGGGGAACAGATAGAAAAAGGAGCATGTGAGAATCGAACCTGCACGCTGAAGTGTCCAAACCTAGATCATCAACAGCAATACCAATCCCCCAAGCCAACTACTCACTTGTACAATACAAAGAAATGGACCATATGTAACAGCTAATATGTGACAGATAGGCTGCATGGAGCGTACACTATAGTGCACAGTGAAGAGAAGGAAGGGTGTGTGGAGAAGTGATGAAGCCTCAGCCATTGTATGGTAAGGTTAGCAGAACACAAGAAAATGAAAGGAAAGGAACATGTGGGTATCGAACCTGCAACCTATAGTGGAACAATCCACGTCTGTAACCACTATGCCAAACAACAAGCAAACATGTTCCACCAAAGGGAATGTATTTACAGAAACCCATAGCTCCCCGTGTGGTGGCGTAGGACTGGCACACATACAGCTGCCACTGTACAGGGATATGAGCTCAAGTGGGCCATGTACATCATCAGTATACCATTAAATACATTGGTCAGTGTGGTGATGCAGCAGCAGAGACAAATGTGTGTCCAACATGTCACACAGTCACTGGCCTGTCAACAGATGATGAGCAGGACAGATCATGTCCAGGAGCTACATGGTGTATACTGCTCAGTAGCCCCCCCACACCCCGCATGCAGCTGCACGCTCTGAATGCCGTAGTCACATATGCATGCATGTAGACAGTAGGTGGTGCATGATGAGGACCCAACACACATCAGTTATGAAATGTCCACAAGAACATACCTGCCCGTCAATACAGGACACACAAACCTGAAAAATCATACACAGCAAAATGTCTGCAAGTGTACAGACATATGTATGTCACTAGTTATTTAACAGTTTTCCTATGCTGCTTTATCATATCAATCAAAGTGGTATACATTGTAAATTAAACCTGGTAATGTACATTTAAAGAGGGACATTGATAACCTGGATCCTGTCTGAGCAATGGAGGGCTAAGCGACTTGCCCAAAGCCACATGGAGTGCTAGTGGGAATCAAATGATGGTCTCTTGGATCCCAAGCCAGTGTGTGAACCATTAGGCCACTCCTCCACCCCATGACAGGAATATCTCTGTCGTCGATGATGTGTAGACAAGGAGGCAGACACCTCTTTAATCCACCCCGCCGCCACTGTCCGCACCAGTGCCAATGAACACCAATGCCAGCTATGTCCCTGATACACCTCCCAGGTGGGGATGTACTGGCACCAGCCTGACCATGCATGTGGCCAAGTAGTAGAAAAACCCACCCAAAAGAAGCCACAATGATCAAAATGAGCTGACATGAAACTGGCCAGGCATATGGGAGTGAAGAATGTAGCTGTGTTAAAATGTATTACCTATGTGGATATCAGTGAAACCATCTGTGGGCAGGAATGCAGCAGCACAATGTTGGAGACACCTCACACATCCTGTGTATGATAAAACACCCACACTGGGCAATGATCACAAAGGTAGTATAGGGTTATTGTGCTGTGAGTGATCCAGACGGCATTGAAATACTTCGTCTGCATCATCACTGCAATAGCAAGAGAACACATGGCACATGGTTGATGTTCCAACATACCTGGCCGGAATGTCTAAACATGTATAGCTGTCAGTGTCAAACACCTGTGCATGAGTCATCGTAAGATGGACAGGACAAAGTGATCGTAACATATGTCCCATGTCCACCAACTGTACCATGGCCATGTGAGTGCTCTGATAGGTGAAATATGTATCAGGCCACACAACTGACAGGGAACATGGTCTAGGCAGGTGCACGAAGCTGACCCCACAACCATAAGGCGATAAGGTAGGAAAAGAAGATACAGAGATGTAATGCCATGCTGCCATGCAGAGATGTCGATTTGCAGTGCACAGGCAAATGTACAAACGTGAGAATGATGTCATGTCTCAATGCCCCAGTACAACCCCTCAGCTGTGTAGATTATATGTGTGTGTATCAGTGGGTCATACAGCAGTGTAGATGGCCTGAAAACAGTATGTGATGTGCCGAGAAAGAACAGAAGTCAGGTACCCAGGCAAATACACACTTTTAATGCACAAATGGGTCCAAAAACAGTGACACAGTGCAAAATGAGGACATGGATACAGGTACGAGAGGCACATGTTGCCAAAGAACATACAAAGCAGAACCTCACAGGCTTGCAGAGATAGCATTATGCAGAAGGCCTACTGCAATGGGTGCTGTGGATACAGGAGCATCACACCTATGTCAAGGTACATGGAATGCACAAATGCACGTGAAAAATGGACACACCCAGTGCCACACTGCAAAGGTACCCATGCAATGTGAGTGGCACAACGTCATGCGATAAATATGACTGTGCAGACAAGCAGTGATTTGTTTGTAAATCAATGTAGAGTATCACATCTGTTTTTTTGCGATGAATGCCCTCAAAGAATGTTGAGAAATTCAGCTAAATAGGGATTCTACTGTAATGCCTCCACCTTCACTTCACGTTTTTTCCTTTATATCCTTTTTTTTATTATTATTTTTATTTTTTACTTAAACACCAATACCTATGAATATAGATAAAGTGCAGGTCTCAGACTAACACTGGCAGTGCTTTTTGCATGAGTCAAAAGCAACATACCTTCATGCATCAACGACCTTTAAGCACTCATCCATTCATTGAAGAATTACAGTACTTTAGGACTCCCTACTAGACTTTTTCTTCAATTATTAACACATTTTGCTTATCCACATTGTTATTAATAAAAGATAGTGCTTATCTTATCATGTTGTTGAAAATTGATCTCCCCATTGATCTCCCCAACGCCACCAAATGGGTACAGCAAAAATGCGTTTCGTTTTCTTCTTCAGGGGGGATTTTGTTTATCACAGCACGATCTTGTGATGTCGCACGGTGTCCTGCTCTCGAAAACTTCAAAGCTTTACCAAACTGAAACTTTTTTTTAGCGTGCAAAAAAACGCTATCACATCTGTACAGTAACCCAACACAATAACATGTTTGTGGAGGTAGTAAGAAATATCAACAATGGTGCACTAACCCACACAAATCCACATCAGCACATGCACTGGTGTACCAACATATTCAGTCACATGCAATGCACCGTGTACATTGAACCATGACAGAGTGCTGCCCCAGATGCACAGTAACACCCCTGGCGAGGGTCAAACAGAAATCTAAGATGTTGGCGCGCATAACTGAGGTATGGTGGCAAACAGCGTGTCATGTCCAAGTGTAAGGTAGCCAGACAAATAAAACAGGACCTACACAATGTTTCTCTTTGTGCCACACACATGGCTGTATGCTCCTGTTGATCCAAACATATGAGGATATCCAGCGATGCAAGTCACACACATGGGCCACACACACGAACAATGTCAGATGGATTTACAACATTCAGAGAGTATGTGAGTCCCTGCTGCACATGTACAGACCAGAACACAGTGTCCACAGTGAAAATGGTGTCTGCAACCATACATGTCCCGTTAAGACTGTCCTTGAATCCCTGTGCATGCATAATCATGTGTGACATCTCAATGTGCCACAGTATATCAAAGGTGACGTGTGTCTCCTGCAATGAACACGACACCCAGCAAGAGCAGGGCAACAATGGTGTGTTGGTCATCCTTGTGATGCACAAAGTACCAGTCCAACAATAATGTCCATCATAGGCATCTGTCCCACTCGCATAGGTCCATCACCATATGGCACCATCTCCCAGGGATCGTTGCATGGTGTTGCTGTGTCCTCCAACAAGTGGGTGATGGTGACTGCAAATGCAGTGTAGTAGATGTGCTGTGTGTGTTGTCTGTGCCCTCTGGTAAAAGGAAGAGAAACACCCTTATGGTATGCATCACAAAACATTAGGTCACATTGCAGGGAGTGAAACATCAATTTGTACATAATGAAAATCAGACATGCAAACATTACATGATCACAACACAGAGCACATTGCATGTCAAGGACATTAGGAAATGGCACTGCAGACCAGGTTGTCATCTTGACATGGTCATGGCCATGCCCATGTCCCACAGGCATCTTAGAGGTCCACATCATGTCCATCAGTGTTGGTGCACATAGACCCCACAAAAAAGCATGATGAAACTAACAGTTAAACACAAACATGTAAAGGCTGATGTCAGTCACAAATGATCCAAGACCTACCATCTGTGTGCAGCAAGTGTCTGATAGCGACAGTCAGAGGCAAAGTCTACAAGATGTCATAGTATAGGCAGAATATGTCATTTAAATGTGTTGAATGACCATGTCTGCATGTGCAGCCATCACTGCCACATGTCCAAAGTATGGTGGCATGTGTGAAACTGAAATGTTGATGCGTAGTGGTCTGTCAGCACACAAGAGATAGGTCAGTCAACAACACAAAACACATGTGCACAATGTTCAGAATGCCAACACTAGAAAGGTAGAAATAGCACATTGATCACCATTCCACAGGTGTCCAGACACATCCCATCACATGCTATATGGCTGCACAGTGTATCATTACATAGACACACCCAAAACACACACACACATACACACAGTATGACAAGGTGAGCATGCCTCCAGTAGCATGCAGCCTGTCTGTCCACAATCTGAGCTCAGTGGAGATAATTAGTTTCCCAATAGATGAAATATTTCCCACTTAAACTCATGTATACTCATATTCATTAATTCACAGCTTATTTTTTCCCTTTTCTTACTCTATCCTACAATACCCAATTATCCACATTATCACATTTACTCTTTACACTAATAATTCTCATGAATTACAATACATTTTTCCTTGCTCAGATAAGATGATTAGATTTTTGAAATTTGTAAATATTTAAATCTGTATATATGTTTAAACTATCTATATACCTAATCAGCATTTACTCAGCAGTGTAACCCTAAAATTACCATTTTTATTATATACAATTTAATGCTCACTGTAATTTCAATTGTTTGAATAAGTTTCAATGTAATGTTCAAGTTTTGTTCTATGTAAACCGCTTTGATTTTTCTGAAAGGCGGTATATAAAACCATTCAATAAATAAATAAATAATTATAACAGTCCATGCAATGATACACTGATGTTGGTTAACACCACAATGTCGGGGAAAGGTGTATATACCATTCACCGCCACAACACCTAGGACCCGTAGACACACCCAGCTCTGTTGGATGGGTCCCAAATACAGTGGTGAAACACATGAACTGGTGAGGAACACATGGGCATATGTATTCCAACATGAACATATGGGGTATGGGGGCACATGTCAAAGAGGTGTACAACAACATACTGTATGTGCAGTGGACAGATAACATCATACATGTGCTATGCTGCACTGTCCCTACAGTACAGTTACCTGTATGTCTACCTACCCCAGTCTCCTGCATGTTCAATGATGTACACACAGTTTTCACTGCACCACAGCACCAGGCAGGTCCAACAGCATATTCTGTGGAGTCACAAACACAAGTGAAACATACATATGTCATGATGTAGTGTTGGAACATACATAGCAGCATGTACATGTATACCCATATGCATTTCCCCACATATGCAGGACTTACATGAGAAGAGTTCATTAATCAGATGTTGCTTGATCGTCATGCCCACACGTGTGTCACCATGGGCATGTACAGGACAGCACGTAGGATCATCTTCCAGATCCGGATTAATTTCGACTGGGATATTGTGCCTGAGAGCAATGTTGTGCAGGATGCAACAGGCCAGAATGATCTGTGCCACAGTCATGGGTCAGTATTGTAAGGCCTCACCGGTCTTATCCAGACACCTGAAGCGACTCTTCAAAATGCCAAAGGTGCTCTCGATGACTGAGCAGCTGGAGGCATGGGCCTCTTGTACCTCATCTCTGCACGTATCCGTGGAAGACGCACAAGGGTCAGCAACCAGGTATGACACCCTTATCCAGCATCACCTGCAGAAAGAAATGTGGAAAGGTCAATCAGGAACCGATGTTCATACACATGCACACAAGCATGCAGGGCAAACCAACAACAGAATGAAGAATGACACAAACATATGACGGTACATGATGGCACACAACAGCTATGTGCCAGTGTCTGGAGGTTTGAGACACAGAACACCGGGGAAGGGTAATGAGGGCAACACACATCATCTGTGTCCACATCAAACACATCACCAACCACCTGTACCCGAAAGGCATTAGTGGCAGTCATGAACGCATCAGGCAGACACACACCAATGCACCTTGGACAAGGGCAGAGATGCACATGTGTGCAAGCATCTGACGGCCATGATACTGTTCACACATGGCAGGTGTTACAGTAACATATACCCAAGGAGCCCAGTCAAGATGGCAGAAATGACAAAACACTGTTGATATACATGAAGCATACATGTGTGTTGTAACGTGTCAACACAAATCTAACAATGTAAATTGGTCAAAATGGTCAAAGGTGAATGGGTTCCCAACACACAGTACCACAGGAAAAAAATCAGGAAGCAAATCTAACCCCCCCCCCCCCAAGTTATCACACACACACAGATTGCACACACACACCACTAGGTTCACACCACAAAGGCAGACAGATGTACATGTGCGTATACGGTTAGTCTGAGGCTGAGAGCAGTAGTTTATTTATTTATTTTATTTATTTATTTAGTATACATTTGTATACCGCTACTTCCAGCGATCAGCAGCGGTTTGATTACAGATTGGAAATTGTCAAATCATGACAGGAAATTTTTGAGGTATAAACACATTGATTAGACAGGAAAGCACAGCACACAGAGAACCAAAAGGTGTTGCACACCACCATATAATTAACATACCATATGTGCCCATAAGTTCTCTGTCTAAAAGTCTTGTCCAACAGAGCAGCAGTACCAAACACCAATGGAAACCGCATGGGTGCAGAGACACCCAGAAGACCCATGAGACACATATGGTAGACATATGTCATTGTAGAAACCCACAAAGCTACGTGAACATGTCCCTGGAGACAGTGACATGTTGTGATAGTGGGCACAGCCCCAAACACGGTCAGTGCTCCACCACCACAACACAAAGCAAGGGATGTAGAGGTAATAATTGCCAATGGGACTCAGTAAATCACACAATGGCTGGACAGTGATATGCCACTGCCTGACAGCCAGTGTCTTGAATGTTCCCAGAAAATGAGTCAGATCTGCATCAGGGCATGTCATGTGTGTCACAGGGGATATGCAGCCAGAAAGGTCTCACAGCAAACCACAGGTGACCCTGGCCCACACGTGAGAGTTGATGAGCACCCCATGACACAGGAACATCATGTGCATGTTAGAGATGAGAAATACCCACCCAGCAGGGCACAGTCCTCATATTGTCCACTATCAAATTGGTTGAATAGTGACGAGTGATGCAGGATATAGGAGTCATGGGTGGACCCTGGAAACCTAGGAACCACATTCAGAATACGCATATTTGCATCACATACAACCTGCACATTGCGGAACACTGCCTCCCTGTCTCTGGGTGGGACCAGGGCAACATGTGTGCAATCAATAGCTCCCATCACATGTGGTATCCCTGAAATTTGCTCAAAGGCCTGGTTCAGGGCCCCCACTGTTGCCTATTGTTAGGAATTGCAATGTAATTCCTTACCCAGCTGACCATGGCCTGCAGTACCTGGTGGAGACAGTGTGAGAAGGTGGGCCGGCTCATCCCACCCACTGCAGCCACCGATGAATTGAAAACAGCCAGAGGTAAAGAAATGTAGGGCACCCAGGAGCTTGACCAAACCCGGTATGGCATGTGACCAGCCAGTCCGGGGCTCGAGGTCAGGTCTTAGATCCTCAAAGAGCTCCCTAATAGCCCCTGTGCTCAGACGGTAGAGTGATGACCTGGTCCTCATGCATGCCCTGGAGCATAGCCCTTGGCCTGTAGAGGCAAGGCTGGCGAGGGCACACCTCGGCACGCCTATGGCACCATGCTGGCACAACCCCTGCCTGTGGAGCCTCCACAGCTGCAGGTCTGAGTTGCAGCGGGACTGCACCCATGCCCTGTGCCACACCCCCATGGACACCATCACCCTCTTCAGGCAACCGCAGCTCCACCTCACCATCCAATGCCTGGATTGCACAAGCAGCAAAGACAATGTGAACCATCATGGACATCAGATAGAGCAAAGACACATGCTAAATATGGTGTGGGGAGTGGCAAATGATCAGAACAAACACAACACACCTGCACATGCAGCGGCGCACACCAGCAGTGGTGTATCAAAGCGTTCCGCTCCCTGTGTACGTAATACATCCTATGTAAGCATAGCACACGTAGTGCCATAGTGCACATAGAGACGTGCACGCAATGAATGCACCATTGGGACGTACCATCAACTATGCCACTTCACAGTCTTGTGCGCATCGTGCATGCTCATTGTGCAGTTATGAGCTGTCACCACCCACCTTCCACCTCTAGGGTATATAGTGTCACAAGGTAGACCTAGGGCAGCCCGAGAAAATGGAGATCAGCACGAATGATCAGAGGAAAAATGACAGGGTAAACAAAATAATGTCAGATGGTTGCTACAGACAACCCAGGCACACGTGCACAAGGGCCAGGAAGACACACCAGGTAGCGAAGAAAGGGAATTTGCTTTGCCTGATAGGGATCAGCTGGGTAGAGGTGGAGCCCAAAGACACGAGGATAAAATATGCTCCCAAACAGATAGAAAGGGAGAGGTGTTGAAGCAACAAGGGTCACAACCAGAGAGACCGCGGCGAACACAGCTGAAGCCGTGGAGAGAATGGACTTGGAATGAACGAGAGAGAGAGAGTGAGAATGAGCTATTGGAACAGCAAGGGAGCCAACGTAAAGGTCTGAAAGAATCCAGAGACCTCTATGAAACATTGGAAAGTCAGCAGCCTGATAGCGTGTATGTGCATGGAAGGCACGAGAAACATGGGAAGACTGCCATAGCAGGTACCAGTGCAAGGAATGAAAGTAGAGGCTATTTGCTACCTAAATGGGCAAAACCCCAGAGTAATAGAAGTAGCCACATAAAGACAAGCTGTAGAGAAGCTGAGAATAACTTTTCCCCTTGTCACAGAAACCCTAGGAGAAGAGAGGTTTCCTTACCTGAAGAAGCTGAAGATTTTCCTAGTAATTGTGAGCTCCCAGCTTTTGGTAAAGTTCCGTCTAAACCTTTGCAATCTAGGTCAGCTGAGTTACGAGAGCTAGACCTGAGCAGGCTCAGAGCCTACCATAATTACCCTACTAACAAAGCAAGTAAGGATTTGAGTTATCTACTGGGGTACCAGCAGGGGCAGAGCTTTGGCAAGCTCAACTCAAAGCCTTACGGTATTTCCCAGAAAGGCATTAGTTCAGAGGGAGAAAGAAACTTCCTGTGTGACGGAGCAAGCCAGCCGTACTCTTATCCAACAGCTGATACTAAGAATATAAATGCATGTGAGCCTGAATTAATGGAATGTGAGAATTCAGAGATATCTATAGTTCCTGAACCGATGGATTGTTCTTTAACTGTGATTGAATCGGAGTTCTCTCTAAGATAAATGCTTGATTGTGACCAGAGTTCCAGTGCTGTAACCTGTGTGCTAATTACACTTACTCTCCAACAAACAGCAGACATGAGCTGTGCTATCAGCAACAAAAGGGGAAGCCTGTATGTGACAGTAAGGCTGTTTATTCTTTTCTTTTGTTTGATGTTTGGAAGCTGAAGTAAGCTATCTGTGTTATCCATTTGACTTTTGTTATATGCCAAAGTTGGCCCTTATTTGTGTTGCCAAAAAGGAAAGAAACCTCAGGGACGGGGAATAAAGCCCTAAACTTGGAATGAAACTTGTTATGTGATTTATACGAAAGAAGGCACAACTATCACCCTCAGAGAGCCAGGCAATACCGGTTCCTACCGATAGGGCTACGGGGGTGTGACAATAGGTAGTTGCCTAGAAGGGGTGGTAGATGGGACCACAATATTTATAAGGACCTTGAAAGTGCTGTATCCTGGTATCCGTGTAGTTGTGGGGCCAAGTGAATCACAGCCAAGGTTAAAGGGGTTAACAATAAGTTTATTGTCACACAGGAATTTTCATGTACCTACTTCCCCAAACACAGAAACAAGATGTTGGTACTTGTTGTGCCAAATAAAGAATGAATGGTAACAAAGTCCTCCTGATGCTTCTCAGGCAATTATTTCAAACAAACATAGCTTCTCAAACTTCTTTCAAGGCTTTAAATACAACTGCTTTTCAAGTATAAGCACTGCTTCTGGTACTAGGTCCAAACAAAGGAAAACTTTACAGCGTTGCATTTACTTTCACAGCTGCACAATGAATCTTGAGTTTCCACTCAGGCAGAGCGTTGCCTTTCTCCATATAAAACTCAAGTAAAACAATTAGGCTTTCTCAGCACTTATTACTAGAAATACTTTTACAGCTTTTCACTCTCTCTGGCAGAAACCACAGTCCATATCAGAACAACTGTCTTCTAATAAAGGTGCTTCAGTTTGCATCGGCTCCACTTCAGAATCTGATATGTCCTTATATTTAGGTTTAGGTAAGTCCACAGACTTGCACTGCTCTACAAGTGCATTAAGCTGCTTCCATTTAGTTTCATTTAACCTTCTGGGTACATGCAAGGATTTAGAATTACCAGCACTCTTAAACACAGTATTAAAAGGGCTCACCTTTCTCCTGGCATAACTAAGATTCCCACTTTGGTTAGGAGGTAAATATTTGTCTTGGTACTGCCTCCCTGGCTCCTGTGTAGCAAGTTGCTCAGCAGGGTCTGACTCCAACGTTCTGCTCCTGCAATTAGCTGATTGTTTACAAGCAGCTGGGCTGTACTCAGAACTGGAGCTCCTGACATGCTGTCTGCCTTGGGAATATCTTTGCAGTTTTACAAATGGCACTTTCCTTCTGCCCAACCTCCCACGTGTGACTGTAGCTTCCAAAGAAGATTCCAGGGAGGTACTTCTGTCCCTTCTGGGCCAAGTTTCTAAACTCTTCTCCCCAGGTTTAACGTAACCTCTAACCTGTTTCTCCTTTTTGCTTGTCTTGAGGTAGTTCCTTCCTGGAAGCTTTTCCAGACGCCTCTCCAGAGTCCTCTCTGACTCTCTGCAATCTGGCTGGCAACTCCCCAAGCACCTTAGGCTATCCTGGTAATGGCTGCTGCTTTTTCTGCTTCCTCCGGTCCTCAGCTTTCTGGCTTGATCCCAATCAGAATCTGAATCTCCAACAGAAGCTGGACCTCGAACTCCCCTCGTCCTTCCAGTCTCAGTCTCACTTTCAGTTTCCCTCTCAGCTCCTTCACTAACTGCTCCTTCCTGGTTAAGTGAACGGGGCTGTCCTATCAGTTTTGACTCCACCCCTTTCTCTCCCACGTCAGCTCCCTGGGTTGTCATGGAGCTGGGGCGTGGCTCTCTTTGTGTTCTCTTGTGCAGAGAATCTTTCTGGGCTAAAGCTTTAACCCTTTCTTGACCTGCTTTACTGACAGCTTCTGCAGAAAGAAACTGATTTAAAGCCTTATTTCTAGGTTTTAAACCCTCTGCCTTGTCACAGAGCGCCTGCCACATGCACATGGCGCAATTTTGTGTGCATTGTGCATGTGCATGGTGCAGTTCCGTGCACATTACGCATGCGCAGGGTGCGATCTTGTGCATGTTGTGCATGTGCATGGCACCTGCACGGCCATGCACCTTGCGCATGCGCGACACATGCAAGATTGTGCCAGGTGCATGTGCAAGTTGCGTGACTGTGCATGCATTGCACATGTGCTGTGCAGCAAGATCATGCATTGCGCATGTGCAACCCATGCAAGACTGCACCCTGTGCATGCATAAAGCACATCACACATGCGCAAAAGGCTGAGGGTGTATAGTAGGCGAGACAGGCGTAGGAGGATGGAACGATGTGCGACAGGCAAGGAGAGGAGAGAGAGATACGAACATGCAGGGTGAAGAGACAACTGGAGGGGAAGGTGGGGGAACACCTAGCCAACAGTCCCCAGAGGTGGGAGGGATGCGTGAGGCAGAGGTGGAGGTGGCAGGGCCATCAGGGGTGTCCCGGCCCACATAGGACCAGCCTGAGAGGACACCAGGTGGGAAGATAAAGAGGAAGCCAGTGCCCGAGGAGACAAGGAAAAGGGCCCTGAGATTCAGCCAGCAAGAAAACAACATCCTGCTGGCCGATGTGCTGGAGAATTATGAGGTTCTGTAAGGCTGGCTCAGCAGCAGAACACCATTGAGCACATGGATCATGATGTGGGAGGAGGTCCGGGAGGCTGTGGCCGAGGCTGGTGGGCCACACCGGGACCTGGACAGCCTCAGGAAATGCTTTAATGATATAAAGCGTTGAGTCCATGCCCACATGACTGAGGAGAGACAGCATGAGATGGGTACTGGTGGGGGTGGACCCATCGGACCTGCCCTGACCCCCCTGGAGCAGCAGATGGCTGAACAACTGGGGCCAATATACCTGCATGGACTGTCCCCAGCGCTGGACACAGCACATCCACTGGAAGGTACGTCTGAGATATGTAGTCCAGGAAAAGCTAACAACCCAGCACATGCAGGGGCAGCCTCAAGGGGGTGCAGGGCCATGTCCTGAGACCCGGTGTGGGGCAACATATCCACAAGAGGACACAGATGTATTAACTTGCATAATGGGTTTAAAAAAGGTTTGGATAGGTTCCTGGGGGAAAGGTTCATAAACCATTATTAAAAAGGGACCCAGGATAGCAATGCTTGACCCAATACAAGCATTGTGGAACCTGTGTCTTCTGGGGAAACTGCTAGGTACGTATGACCTAGATTGGCCACTGTTGGAAACAGGATACTGGGCTTGATGGACCATGGTCTGACCCAGTATGGCATATCTTATGTTCTTATGTATGTACTTATATAATGTTAGCATACACCAACTGATGTTAAACATGCCTCCTAATAAGTGCATGGACAAATATGAGTACCAGATATCTACAGTACCATAATCCAGTGCCAGCTGGCATCCACATTAGGAAGAACTGCAAACACTGCCCATCTAGAACCCCTAGCAAACCCGCCATAACTTGACAGCATTATCAGTACTCACAATGCACTACACCAGACCTATCACAAGGCAGCAGTGCAAATATCAAAACTATACATTGCAGAGACTAAAAATACATGACCTACTGGGGAATTTGAACAAGTGGCAATGTGAAATACAATCCACAGAAACATAATACATCAGCTCATTTACACATGCTGAACACAGACCATCATCAAACAAAGATCAAGGACGCACGATGTAGACATAGAAAGACACAAATATAACTGGCAATACGAAAAGCCTAACATGGAATGTACACCACTACTGTAGGAAATGAACTATACAGTAATGTCCACTTGTACAACACATAGTGCAAACATTCATGACGCACATATCCCAGAGCTGACATATTCCAGCTATGAAGGTCAATGGATAGGGAAAGCTCCCCACCTTTCGTGCATTTGTATTCTCAGTTGCAATTGCACCAGCCACATTCCTCTGGTGTCCTCATGTCTTCTGTGAATATTCCACCATCTGCTTTGTGGTTGTCCTGTCTTCTCTCCTCTAATTTCCATCCATCCTCACACAACATCTGCCGTAACATACAAACCTTTCTTCCCATGCCTTTCCGCCAGCATACTTTATTCCCTAGTCAGCCAATCACAGTGTACCCCGCCATCCGCAATCCCCCCAACACACCCAATACCTGGCCAAATGTAGAGTTACCCTCCCTCCCACACAGAGGACCTATCCCCACACCATGTCAATTCTCCATCCCCATCCCATATGAACCCTCCCCCAACAGTAGCTACCTTCCAGTTCCAGCCCCACCCAGTGTCGGCTTCTATCCAGCCACCACAGTGGCACATATCCAGTCCCAGGATCCCCTCCCACAATGCACCATCATTCAAAGCATCCCCCTCCCACACCCCTCTAGAAGAGGGCCGCGGTTAGCTAACAGGGAGCTGGAGAGGGCCCTGCTGCCCCCACAGCTGCCTCAGGGAAGGTAGAAGAGGTCCTCTACCGCTGCAGCTGTTTGAGGGAGCTGGGGTATCCCTGGCCTCCTCCAAAGCCATCCTGCCCATAGATATGCAATTAAGGATGTTGTTGCTACCTGAAATGCGGGGCCCCATGCAGATAAAATTCCTGTCAGATGGACGTGCCGGCCCTGAACATATGGATATGCTGAGACCACTAATAAATAATGCATGGCACGTACACCGCCACACACGTATCTGCAAACACATGACAGTGCGCAGAGTCGTGCCGAACCAGACACCCTTGTGACACACCGCACACATACCTGGTGTGATGGCCCCCAGTACAGCCATAGCAGAGGGACAGGTACAGCAAACATTGGGGGACCTATCTGACCCACTACGAGGGCCCCCAACAGTCAGTTGGTATCGGCCATGCATGAAAGGATCTCATATCCCTGTACCTCTCACCCCCATTGCCCCCATCCACCACCTCCCCCCATCCGCCTCCCCCCTCATCCACACACTGCTGGACAACTGTCCATCCACTCCCCATAGGAGTGGCCAATGAGGCCATTCCCACACCTGGTAGGCCGACTGGCACACCTAGACCAACACCTACCCAGGTAGTCATACACCCTCCATTGCACACATGCCACTCACCCACACTATAACCAGCTCGTCACGATGCTGGGACCCTTCCACCTCCCTGGAAGCATGCATCTCTGTGCCCAATCCCCAGGACCCACTCCCATGGCACACCTATCCCTGCCCACAGTAGGCCCATCACTCACCACCCCGTCCTTACAAACATACCTGACAATGTGGTGCATCCCCAAATGCACCGACACATGGTGATACCCTCCCTGTCTGGTCCATCCCATTGGACTGTGATGTGTGGACATCATTGTAACTGCATTCACATCGGTTTAAGGCAGTACATACATCCCGTTAGGTAACGACATAACATAGATCTATACATAGATGTGCAGGACCACCACATTTAAATTGTGTACCATGATCCTCCCCAGGCAACACACAGGCCATGGAGGCCGAGGAGACAGAAGAAGGCATGGATACAGGGGCAGGGGCCCTAGCCGAGGTGTCACCCATGGTCGTGGCACAAAGCGCTGATGTGGAGGCCCCAGGGGGAGATGTGGCACAGGAGGAGGAGGAGGCAGCAATGGTCCACCACCCATCGAAGAGCAGCAGCAGCACCACAGAGGTTGGTGAGGGGACACAGATCGTGGGAGCGGAGCACATGTTGGCAGCAGGGAGCCCATCGGCAGGACCGGAGCCAGGAACCTCATAAACTGCCATGGGGGAGGTTCTGCAGGAGATGCGTGGCCATTCCGCCACATCACATGCTGTCGCTGAAGGTGGGTGACTGACCAGATGGGTGCATGTGGCGTGGTGGCACCCCGCCTCCCAGACATGACAGTGGGGGAGCACCCCCTCACACTAACAGTGCGTGTCCCCATGTACATGTACCCCCATGGTCATGTCTGGGAGGTACCCACAGGGGAAATGAAATGTCAGCCGCATAGGGGCAGGTGTAGCTAATGTGCACAGATGTCCAGCAGGACACGGGGCAACATGCAGGGGTAGGCACTGAGGGTCGTGCAACTGAGGGGGCATAGGTCCAGTCCAGCTGCTACCCAGGGATGGGGGATCACACCACAGCATGGCCATAGGGTGACACAACCCATCCTTGCAGATGACAAGTCCCCCACACCACAACAGCAGGTCTGGCTTGCAGCAACAGATCCCTCTACCCAGCTGACACTCAGGTCACAGGCATGCTGTTGAGGCAGGTGTAGTACTGCAGTGTGACATTTGGCTTGGTGCAGGTGTGTGCACCTGGGACAGTCCAATGCCCCTGCCCCCCCCCCCCCCCCCAATGCAGTACAGTCTGGATGGCAGATCTGGGAATGACCTACTGCATAGGGTCCGGGATTGCCCAGTGGTGGGGTGGCTCACTCATCACTCCTGCAGTCTAGTGTGTCTGTGGGTGAGATGTCTGCTGGCCCTCCCCTATGTATATCCGTCTATTCTGTAGTGTGCACGCTGCTCTATCTACATCTGCAAGGCATATGCCAGCAGCCTGGGCCCATCCCGGTCAAGGTTCAGCCCACCACCTCAGAAGTGGCCGTCCCTCCCCAAGATTGTTTTCCAGTTCCTCATGGATCAGACCCCTCACCCTTGCACCAGTGTGGCATACATGCATTGAGACTCTGTGGCCCTGCCTGCCCTGTTCTGTCCTGGGCTTGGAACGGGGGGGGGGGGGGGAAGCTCAGGGATGGCCAGCCCGGAGGGTCTGGCATTCATCCACCTACCTAGATACCAGATGTCAGTCACCAGAACTGCACTACCACATTGCCCAATGTCATTGGTACAGACACGTACAAGGGCAGGGGACCCCTCCCCAGCACTTTCTATGGCCATGTATAGGTGGCACGTGGGGCCCACGACCCTCACACCAGACAGGCCTGTTACCAGGCAATCCTGACCTCCACCAGCCACACAGCCATCTACGTGTCTACTGACCACAGATATAACCTGACACCTCCCCACTGTGTCCTGGATGTGAGCTAGGCCCTGACTGGGTATTGCATTTACGTTGGTGGTCCTCTGCTGGGTTATACATCTGTCCAAACAGCTGTCCTCCATGGTTCACATTTGGGCCGGCACTCTTCGCTTCAACTGGGTCCTGACCAACGTAACAAATACACTGGGTGCACAGATGACACAGCTATGATCCATGGACGTCCTATTTTCCCATACTTCAGATAACCCCCCAGCTGTGCTACCTACATTTGCAGATCTCACATCATACATAGCAGTCCCCCTTTGTAGTCCGCCAGGACACCAGTTGCATGTGTCACAGTGGCGTGTGTGAACCAGGTATCACAGGTGACACTTTTTCTCCCACAGGCATACGACAGGAGCTCGGGGGCATATGACAGGAGATGCACGGACAGCGTCAGGAGATGCAGGGTCTCTGGCAGAAGGGGGGCCAGCTGCGGGACATTGCCCTGCGGAGTGCCCTGGGGATCAAGGCACTTGCTCCCACTGCCCAGGAAATGGTGGCAGGCATCACAAGGATGGAGGAGGCATTGGAAGCCATTGCTGGATGGTGGCAGCAGCCAGCGACAGCGGTAGCACCAGCCCAAAGGGGTGGGAGGGGGCCAGGTTGGCGCGGACATGGGCATACACACAGGCAATAGAGGTGTGGGGGGGGGGGTGACACAATATGTCAATGTCAGTAAAGGCATCTGATTTTGTTGACACCTGTAGCCACGTGTCCAGTGTTGATGTCTCTGCTCCCATGGTTAGTCTGTCCCCCATGTGGTCATCCTGATCACATATCCCTTGCCGTAGCACCTCCACCTTGTGGCATGGCATTCCCTGTCCCCATCCCTTGTTACTGGGGGTGGGTGGTGTGTCTGCCCTGTCACCGTTCAGCACATCTATATGTTGGCTTGGCACATGTGCCATGCACTGTGCAATGTGCACACTGCTGGCATGTCAGTGCCACCAGGCATGTGCCCATGTATGCAGATCATGCCATCACATGGGTATATCCCTGTGCCTGTGAGGGATGCACACAGCACTGTGCCTGCCTATCCCCCTTTGTGCTGTGTGGACCGTGCCATGTATGTGGCATCTGTATTACACGCATACACACATGGGCATGCTCACATGTGTAGGTCTGTGCAACTGCATGATTGGTGAGGAGGCACATGAACATAGAGACATGGGTCAATGTAACTGTAAAACTCTTTATTTCACACAAAACAATGACAGTGTGGACTTGCCCATACCCACCCATGCCCGCAGGTGGTGGCAGTCCTGGGGCACAGGGCTGCACAGGGCAGGGGTGCCACATGCCACCTATGTGGTCACTCCCCCTGGAGGCCCCCATGGCCATATGGCCCATGAGCTGCACTGCCTGTGAGTGCCTCACGCAGCATGTGCAGCTCATGGGACATCCGTACCACAGCACCCACCACCTGTGCCATGGTCCAAGTCTGCTCCCATTGGCTGAGGGAGACAGCATGCAGTGCCGCAGACAGGGGGCATGTGCAGTCACCCCCACACAGGCACCATGTGCATGGTGCCTGTGTGGAGGCATCTGTGGTGCTGTATGCCTCTCCTGCGGCCAGCTGGGGTGCATCCCATGGGCTATGGTGCAGTTGGCAGGGATCCCCAGTGCCCTATGCAGTCCTGTTCCACACAGGACTGGCCCCGATCTGCCCAGTGGGCCAGGATGCACCCATGGTGCTGTGTGAATGTAGTGCCGCACCGTGCCCTCCCTCAGGTGGCACAACATCACCCGCCACCAGGAGTGCATCCTGGCTCACAGCCCCATCCCCTGTTCCCGCCACCCGCCACCCTCACCCTCACGCTCCCCCACTACTCCCACCTCCTCCACCCCCCACATGCCCTCCCACTCCCTCACCCACCCTTTATCTGCCCCTCCCCCACACCCAGCACCTCCCCCTCCCATGCCACCTCCTCCTCCTCAGAGGCCTCCTCCCTCTCCTCCTCCTCCACCTCTGTGTCCATGTCTTCCTCCTCCTCAAACGCGACGCAGTGCCCACATCCTCCTCCTCCTCCTACAGTGGCACAATGTCCTCGACCTCCTCCTCCTTCTCCTCCACAGTGTCAGTTTCGTACACCTCCACCAATTCCACCTCCGACTCCTCTCCGCCTTCTCACACTCCGCTCATGCTGCTGCGTCTGCCACCTTCTCCACAGGGCATCTGCGAATGTTGGTCCCGCATCAGGCACCATTGCAGAATTGGTGTCAGTGGACACTGTGAGGGACAAAGGAAGGCACCATATCAGTCATGTGTTGGTCATATGATGAACACATAGTTGGTGGCCCCACAACCAGCTGCTGCTGTGTTACATGCTGTTGTGTGTCACACAGGATGCATCACTCATCATCCACAGGCCCCATCAGCTCCTGCTGCAGCCACAGCAGCAGGTCAGGCCTCCACAGCCGCAGCTCAGAGCCCTTTTTCCGCAGGTCCTCCACCTGGGGATATAGCAATAGATAGCGGCTGTTAGGGGACAGACATGCCTGACAATCATCTGTCATAGTACATGCACAGCTGTGTGCTGTGGGATGTAGCACCTGCTGTATGCTGTTTGTCCGGTATTGTCTGTCTGCTCTGTTGTCTACATGTGTGCAAGGGAGCACTGGGTGGCACAGATATCTGGCAGGGGGGAGATGCAGGTATGGTTCCCTGTGGCAAGCCACGGAGCAGTGGAATGTGTCCCATCTGGTTTGTCGGTACAAACAGGGGGTGAACAGTGCAGGCCTGGGTGGTGGGGTGTGTGCGGTACCAACATTGTACAGTGCAACAGAATCTGGCCTCACATTAGCTGGGGGGGTGAGCTCAGCCAGGTCATGGACTGCAGACATGTCTGTGGCTACCGCCACTGACCCATCGCCACCATCGTGAGCCACGTGCAGTTCATCACGTATGGCATGATGGGTGATGACATGATTGGCGGGGATGGGGGACAGGTGTGGAATCCAGGTGATGGGACTGTTACCAGGGTATCTTGGACAGACAACAGTGACTGGGACCAGGTCGATGATGAGCTGGGTTGGGGGGGGGGGTGCTGTGAGGTCATTCCATGGATGGGGCATGTGAGGGCATGCACACAGGGGTGCTGACAGATATCTGTGGGTGTCCAGTGTTGTGCATGGTGGGGATGGTGGGGGGTGGGCATGATATTGTGAATGCTGGGACCTGTGAGATGATAGGGTGGTGAGTGTGGGTGGTGCCTGCCACAGCCGCTTGGTGCCCACCATACCCGCTCAGCGCAACAGAGGTGAGCCACTATGATATCAGGGAGGGGACAGCCACTATACCAGGGAGGAGGGGGATGATGCTGCATGGGCCGTAGTTGTGTGGGGGTGGTTTACCACAGGCATCAGACAGACAGGGGACCGGTGAGGGACCTGTGATTCAGGGTAGAGTGAGGGGAACTCTGTGGGTGTGAGGGCACCACAGGCTGGTATATGTTGGGGGGTGTAGAGTGAAATGATGGGTGTGGCGTGGTGGGGAGCGTGGTAGAGGATGGGCTTCCTGTGCGGGGTGGCAGAGGCAGATGGCGACACTGGACAGTGACAGGTCACATAGATATGATCTGTCCTGGGTAGGGTGTAGCACAGTTGCAGTGTGGGTGCCCTGGGGGGGGGGTGGTCGGGGATGGCGGCAGGTCACAAGGTGAGTGGGAGGGGTGACATGCTGTGATAGGGGCATAGCCTGTATGAGAGTGGTAGGGGGTTGACCCCATGGGGATGAGTGTGGGACGGGCTGATGTGTCACATCTCATATGGGTCATAGTTGTGGTACAGCCAGTGACAGGTCCAAACTGATTAGCAGACGGGTGTCCCAAAGGTCAGGGCAGTGAGCCAGGGGGGTGTGGAGGATGGGTATCAGCAATGCTGGTGGGGTATGGTGTTTGGGTGGTGGAGATTCAGGGTACTGCAATAATGTGGTAGGGACATGCGTCACTGCATGTGGGTGCAGCTAGGACCCACCACACCTCCGCCCATTGTTTGCCTCTGGGGATTTTACATGTGGGTCCCTATGTGACTGACTGTGGTTGCCATGGCCTGCTTACTGTGCGTTCCATCTCTTCATGTGACTGGGTGACTGGGGGCATGCATGACATCGACCTGCTGTCCCTAGTAGGTCTCATGGGAGCATATTTCACCAACAACATCTGTATATATGTGCACTCTGAGACACTCACATGACATGTGCATATTCCATCTGTGGGCTGTGACGTGTACATGCATGGGTGGCAGATATTGTGGGGACATTTGCATCCACCCTGTCACAGACTGTGTATGCATGGTGTGCACTGGCCTCACAATGGGTGTTCTGTATGCACATCAGTCACCAGGGCACCAGGGTCAGGTATGGCATGATGTGCATTGGTGTATGGACACAGACTGTTGGGGGACAGATCATGTATATCTCAGCGCATGGGATTTGTCTCGCCTACCTACAACATGGCTTGTAAAGACACCTATGCCGGGAACATTGTGTGTACCAGACCTGCATACATGTGCAGGCGCACCTGTTATAGCACCAGAATTGACCACAAACACCTGTCTATGGCCCTGAGGCTCCCTAGGCATGGGGGTGACCAGCACATATATGCAGGCGCACCTAGATTATCACCAGGATTAACCAAAAACACCTGTCTGTGGGCCTAGGGCCTACTGGGAGTAGGGCAGAACTGCACAGATATGCAGCTGCACCTACATTAGCACCAGGACTGATCACAGACCACTTTCCATAGGCCTGAGGCCCCCTGGGAGTAGGTAACACCTACCCACATGAGCAGGCGCACCTACAATAGCACCAGGATTAACCACAAACACATGTCAGTAGGCCTAGGCCCTCCTGTGGGTAGGGCAGACCTGCAAAGATATGCAGGTGCACCTACAATAGCACCAGGAATGAACACAGACCCCTGTCTATAGGCCTGAGGCCTCCTGGGGGTAGGGCAGTCCTGCACACATAAGAAGGTGCACCTACAGTAGCACCAGGATTGACTACAGACCCCTGTCTATAGCCCAGAGGCACCATGGGAGTGTGGGTGACCAGCACACATAAGCAGGCGCACCTACAATGTCACCAGGATTAACCACAAACACCTGTCAGTGGGCCTGAGGTATCCTGGGGGTAGGGCAGACAAATATGAGGGCACACCTACAAGAGCACCAGGAATGAGCACAGACCCCTGTCTATAGCCCTGAGGTCCCATGGGAGTGGGGGCGACCAGCACACATAAGCAGGCATACCTACATTATCACCAGGATTAACCACAAACACCTATCGGTGGGCCTGAGGCCACCTGGGGGTAGGGCAGACCTGCACAGATATGCAGGCGCACCTACAATAGCACCAGTATTGACTATTGTCACATGGGGGCCAACCCAGCGCCTAGGGCACGGAGAGTTGGTCTGCCTGGGGATTCTAATTCAGGGAGTATGGCATGGCATTTGCTCCTGCAATGCCTTAGGGGAATAGTAGTCCCTTTTACCCTCTGAGAGAAGAAGAAATTGTAGTCGAGTGGTTTCAGGCAAATGATAAGGATTTATTTCCCTTTCCAAGAAGATTAAGTGCATGTGGAAAACTTAGGACAATTGCCATATAATTGGCGTGAGGAATACATTCAGGAACTAAGGTAACCAGCCTCTTTAGCTTCAGGCTTTAAAACGTGCAGGGCTCAGTACAAACAAAAGCAAACCACAGCTTCTCATAACAAAAGAAAATGTTCCCTTTTCTTCTGCTGTTTTCTCAGCCTTCTTAATATATTGTTCAGCAGAGAGATTCAATATGGTCAGCAAGAGACAAAGTGCAATCCATCTGATTATCTGCTACGTCATTGATATCAGAATCTATCTGCATCTCTTCTAAGTCAGCGTCAGCTGGGTATGTCTGCAAACCGCTATACTGCGTTTTAAAACAAACTTCTTCTCTGCCTTCATGTGGCTTCCCTTTGTAGCCCTCTAACGAGCAGGGCTGTAAAGTACCATATATACTGGAGTTGCTGCTTGGGGAGCCTAATACTTCCTGGCAACTACAAGGTAATATTTTGAAACTAGGTTCCAATCTGGACAATTTGTGAAGTCTACCTTGTGGCTTTAAAGAGGAAGGAATTCTCTGTTCTGCTGGGTCAGAAAGGGTTCCAAACACCGGTTGTGTTTTCTTGCCTTTTAGCTTATCAGCTTTTGCCTCAGACGTATAAACATTCTCATGCCAGTATGTCTCTCTCCCTGGAGCTTCTGAGTTTTCCCAAGCCAGCCTCTCAAGAGGTTTCTCCTTCCTCTTGCCTTTACTGACGGCACCGGCCCTGTGCGGCTCACACCTGGCTTTTGGGCTTTGGCTTTCTGGGTCCTTACTCCTCCGTGACTCCTTTTGGTCAGCGTGCTCCATTGCTTGATCCCCTGCCGGATCCCTTGCCTTTGTCTTTGCTCTTGTCCTGGCGTCTCTCCCTCGGAGCTTCCTTGGAACTCCTGTTCCTTCTCTTCCTCCTTCCTCCTCATTCCCCTTCTGCTGGTCAAATCTAATGACCACTTTTTATAATCCTGCTTCTCAGGGCTTAGCTCTGCCCCTCCCCCAACCAGGTGTTTCTCATTAACTCCTGAGCTTGGGGATACGTTACAGCATGGGCGTGCCTGTTCAGCTCGTGACTCTTTTTGTTTACCTTTTCCTTGAAAACATTGAGCCATGTGTTCTGACTGCCTGTCAGTTTCTGAAATGAAATTCTCTTCTCTCCCTATCTCCATAGGCTCAGAAGGGTCTTCTACATGACACTACAGACACCTGTCAAGGGCCTGAGGCCACCTGGGGGTAGGGCAGACCTGCACAGATATGCAGGCACACCTACAATAGCACAAGGCATGACCATAGACCCCTGTCGATGGGCCTGAGGCCACCTGGGAGTAGGGCATACCTGCACAGATATGCAGGCGCACCTACAATAGCACCAGATATGACCACAGACCCCTGTTGGTGGGCCTGAGGCCACCTGGGAGTAGGGAAGACCTGCACAGATATGGAGGCGCACCTACAATAGCACCAGGAATGACCACAGACCCCTGTCGGTGGGCATGGGGCCTCCTGGGGGTAGGGCAGACCTGCACAGATATGCAGGCGCACCTACAGTAGCACCAGGAATGACCACAGGCCTCTGTCTATAGGACAGAGGTCTCGAGTGGGGGGGGGGGGGTATAGGGCAGATCTGCACACATGAGCAGGTGCACCTACATTAACAACAGGATTAACCACAAACACCTGTCTATGGCCCTGAGACCTCCTGGGAGTAGGGCAGATCCGCACACATGAGCAGGCACACATACAATAGCACCAGGATTGACCACAGACCTCTGTCAATAGGCCTGAAGCCTCCTGGGGGTAGGGCAGAACTGCACAAATGAGAAGGCGCACCTACAATACTACCAGGATTAACCACAAACACCTGTCGGTGGGCCTGGGGCCTCCTGGGAGTAGGGCAGACCTGCACAGGTATGCAGGCACACCTATAATAGCACCAGGATTGACCACAGACCCCTGTCAATAGTCCTGAGGCCTCCTGGAGGTAGGGCAGATCTGCACACATGAGCAGGCACACCTACAATAGCACCAGGTTTAACCACAAACACCTGTCTATGGCCCTGAGGACCCTGGGCATGGGGGCAACCAGCACACATATGTAGGTGCACCTACAATAGCCCCAGGATTAACCACAAACACCTGTCGGTGGGCCTAGGGCCTCCTGGGAGTAGGGCAGACCTGCATAGATATGCAGCCGCACCTATATTAGCACTTGGATTGACCACAGACCCCTGTCCATTGGCCTGAGGCCACCTGGGAGTAGGGCAGACCTGCACAGATATGGAGGCGCACCTACAATAGCACCAGGAATGACCACAGACCCCTGTCGGTGGGCATGGGGCCTCCTGGGGGTAGGACAGACCTGCACAGATATGCAGGCGCACCTACAATAACACCAGGAATGACCACAGACCCTTGTCTATAGCCCTGAGGCCCTATGGGAATGGGGGCAACCAGCACACATAAGCAGGCACACCTACATTATCACCAGGATTAACCACATACACCTGTTGGTGGGCCTGAGGCCTCCTGAGGGTAGGGCAGACCTGCACAGATATACAGACACACCTACAATAGCACCAGGAATGACCACAGACCCCTGTCAGTGGGCATGAGGCCACCTGGGAGTAGGGCAGACCTGCACAGATATGCAGGCGCACCTACAATAGCACCAGGAATGACCACAGACCCCTGTCAGTGGGCCTGGGCTCTCCTGGGGGTAGGGCAGACCTGCACAGATATGCAGGCGCACCTATATTAGTGCCAGGAATGACCACAGATGCCTGTCCATAGAGGTAGGGCAGACCTGCACAGATATGCAGGCGCACCTACAATAGCACCAGGAATGACCACAGACCCCTGTCAGTGGGCCTGAGGCCTCCTGGGGGTAGGGCAGAACTGCACACATGAGAAGGCGCACCTACAATAGCACCAGGTTTTACCACAAACACCTGTCTATGGCCCTGAGCCCCCTGGACGTGGGGGCGACCAGCACACATACGCAGGCGCACCTACAATACTACCAGGATTAACCACAAACACCTGTCAGTCCATTGGCCTGAGGCCTCCTGGGAGCAGGGTTGACCTGCGCAGATATGCAGCCGCACCTACATTAGCACCAGGATTGACCTCAGACCCTTGTCAATAGGCCTGAGGCCCCTGGGGGTAGGGCACACCTGCACAGATATGCAGGCGCACCTACAATAGCACCAGGAATGACCACAGACCCTTGTCTATTGGCCTCCTGGTGGTAGGGCAGACCTGTACACATAAGCAGGCGCACCTACAGTAGCACCAAGATTGACCACAGACCCCTGTCTATAGCCCTGAGGCCCCATGGGAATGGGGGCAACCAGCACACATAAGCAGGCGCACCTACATTATCACCAGGATTAACCACATACACCTGTCCGTGGGCCTGAGGCCTCCTGGGGGTAGGGCAGACCTGCATAGATTTGCAGGCACACCTACAATAGCACCAGGAATGACCACAGACCCTGTCCGTGGGCCTGAGGCCATCTGGGGATAGGGCAGATCTGCACAGATATACAGGCGCACCTATAATAGCACCAGGATTGACCACAGACCCCTGTCAAAAGGCCTGAGGCCTCCTGGGGATAGGGAAGACCTGCACACATGAGCAGGCTCACCTACAATAGCACCAGGATTGACCACAGACCCCTGTCTATAGCCCTGAGGTCCCATGGGAGTGTCGGCGACTAGCATACTTAAGCAGGTGCACCTACATTATCACCAGGATTGACCACAAAAGCCTGTCAGTGGGCCTGGGGTCACCTGGAAATAGGGCAGACCTGCACAGATATGCAGGCGCACCTACAATAGCACCAGGATTGACTACAGACCCCTGTCAATAGGCCTGTGGCCTCCTGGGGGTAGGGCAGACCTGCACACAGCAGCAGGCCCACCTACATTGGTCCCAGGGGTGACCGCTGACCTGTCCTTTTCCCAAAGTGGGCTTGTATGATATGTGTGTTGATTGCTGGCTACAAGGTTGCACTCCTTGGTTTGTGTGACCTGCTCCCATGCACTTACCTCACATGGGTGGTCGGCTGACACATTAAACCTTCTCGTCAGCCGCTCCCAGGCCCTCCTGACCTTGTTGAGGTCCTGCCTCCTGGAGGAGCCTGTTAACGGCGCCTCTGATGCAGGCAAATGAGGCACCCGAGCACCTCCAGCTCTGAGCCCATGAAGGCTGGCTTCCTTGATCGGGCAGCCATCTTGTCTGCTGTATTATGCGGATTATGTCATGACACAGTATTGGGACGCTATGTGCGTTGCGACTTACGTGGTTAGCACCGCAATGCGTGTTTTTCAGCGGCTGGTGCATTGAAGTGCGCACAATAATGCGCATGACATTCTTTTGTAAAGTGTGTTGTGACGGGCGTTGTTACATGCCTTATAAGTTGCCTTAGGTTGAGCCACCTTAAGGTGCCTTAGGTTAAGACATGTAAGAACGCACGTTCCAAATGAACGTCATGCGCGTTATTGTGCGCACTGCATGTCTGCAGCACTGCAACGTGTGTAGCGCCACAATACTGCGTCTTGACATAACACGCACACTAGAGTAGACAGGATGAGGAACCTTACTACCTGTTCATTGCCTTTCCTTTTTGCTCTATCGAGGATTAGGGTTATATCTGTTTTTATGCCTTATAGCTCATGCCTGTCAACTTGATGAATCTTACATCCTTAGTGTACCTTAACCTAAGGCGCCTTAGCTTGGGGATGTCATCAGGGGGGGTTAGACCAGATCTGGACCTGTTGCTAGAGCACTGGTAGACCAACAGTAGTACTGGGAACCTTCACTGCCTCCGACCATGGTCTGACATTCATCAGCAGCAGGCACAGTCAGACTGTACCTGCTGCAACTCAACAGGTGTTCCAGCCAAACACAAACTAACTGCAGACAGTCCGCTAGCCAGTCTATATTGCATGTTTACCGAGGAACAATGCACACCCAGAATTGGGATGTATGGCACAGACACCAGGCAGGTGCCTCAGTGACTGAGGCTCCAGAAAAGGGAGCACACATACATCATCTAAAACAAATGCTATATAGCACTATGTGGGAACATAGCCATGCCATGGTCACTGCTTAGTCAGAGTGAGAGTTTCCTCCCAGAAGGACATGCTGTGGTCACCCTGTCCATGCAGGTGGTGGTTGGGCACTACAGTGTCCCAGCCATTGCCCTAACCCCGATGCAGATGCATCCTGCCAAATTCGCCCTCTCTAGGCCATACCCACAATACCTTGCTCCTCAGTATGCATATTTGCAGGCTAATGCTGGCAACAGTGTACATATTGTGGGCCCAGTGAGGGGTAGGAGGCCACAAAACAATGGATAGGCATACATACACCCACTCCTATTGCAGCATTGTGCAAAGATAGGTGTGTTTGGCAATCCTACCCACCACGCTGGTCCTGATCACGGTGCAGGCATTGCTAAGGGGTGCAGGAGCTAGTTGTGGGCTCTGGTGATAACTGCTGCTCTGAGCCAGTGCAAACAGCCTGACTCTCCATGGAGCTTTGGATAGTGGGGCCTGTGTGTGTGGATGTTTGTGCTCCTGTTGGATGATGCTTTAGGGATTGCACATGTTGATGTTGTATCTACAATGTCCTGTAAAATGTTGGGACATGCACTGCAGGATCCACAGCTGAGACATGAACCTGTGACCCTTTGCTCCAGGACACACTGGCTATCTGTACTGCACCACACTGTTGCCACAGAAGCAGAGCAGTCCCTGGGGCTACATTTGCTGTTTATCAGACAGACCTTGTTTGTTGCACTGCACAGGGCACACTTGGGCAGATCATGGCCTTGGTCCGCTGCAGGCAGGTGCCACCGCCCCCTCTGCCACCAACGCCCCCCCTGCCATGCTGACATGCCCATATACTATCGGTGCTGGTTGTGTGCAGTCCCAGGCCATCCACTGTGCAGGTAGGTTCAGGGTCTGGGATATAGAGGCATACATGGACATCCATACATCCCCCCCCATCACCGCCTGCCACTGTTCTGTCACTTCCACATGGGAGTGAGATGGCTGTGGGGTGTGAGGTTGGTGATCTGGCAACAATTGGCTAGGGTGGACCTGGTTGATTGTGTTCTGCCAGCAGACTGTGGTCAGGCTGGGGCATGCAATGCGGGTCCAGTGTATCCAATATGGACTACTGGGAGTATATATGTTTCAGATGATGTATGGTCACACCCTGCACTGCCTTACTAGGGGCTGTGGTAAAGGTTATTCATTTGGTTTGGTTTACGATCAGTTTAGGACATATCTTAGGGAAGGTATATAGACCCTTGTTAGCGTAGTCCCCAGATGTGCACTGCTTGCCCCATTACAGGCATTGTGGTTCCTGTGTGACGTTTGGGGTACCTGCTGGGTATGTGTTCACTGGATGGGACACTGTGGAACACAGACTACTGGGCATTTTTGATCTTGGTCAGACACTGTCTTGCTGATTTCCAGTTACCGTGTTCCTATGTGCCATCTAGGCAACAGCCTAGTCCACCTTGTGCCGCAGCAGCCCCCACTGCATGTCCTGCCTGCAGCCCCCTTTGCCCCATTTGCAGCATCACCATAGTGCCCTTTCCTACTTGGACACTATGCTGTTGCTGCAAATGGAGCACTACTATCACTTTTCTTGGGCTCCCTGTCTGTGCTGTACATTGCTGACACTGAAATTGTCTCTCTGTCCTGCAAATGTGCATTTACCTACAGGTTCTCACTGGCGGTAATGCCCCAGCGTTAATGTTCCAGCGTTAGTGCAGCAGGGGCCTCTTCCCGCCCACTCCATGCCCATTGACCCCTTTTCTCTGCCTTCTCTTCACCCTCTGGGACAGTTACTGCTGCCGGTGGCGTTAACGCATGGTAACGTTACATCTGGTGATGTTACCGCGTGATAACGTTACCAGTGCTACATTACCATGCATTAGTAAACATGCCCAAAAGAGTGTAAAGGATTCAACGGGTGGAATTATAGGGCCTAAATATTAATGCCCAACCACTCATCGTAATAACTGACTGTTACCTTTGCTCTCAAGATTCCCAGTATTGCTCTCAGTGCTGTAGATGCTTTCTGTTAATTTAGAGTGTATCTTTGGGGCAATGATGACAGTTAAAAAGTCATATAAATCATACTTAACTTGTCTCTCCCAATCTTAACAAGTAAACCTAAACACTGTAGTGCAATCCATGCCTTAGATCTCTACAGGCATCAGATCAGCAGCAAGAAAAACTCCGTGGGATCAGCAGAGCATGACTGTACCACAGCTGCCACCCATTGAGCTAACACCAAGCAAATCAAGTTGACCATGGTCATTGCCGGTTTCGCCATAAAAATGGCTTCATCAAAGCTGTATGCTAGAGATATATTAAAAAATATAATTACATCAAATTTTACCAAAAGTCCAAAAAGCCCTTAAATCAACAATATGACTCACCCACAAAACGCCACCCCTTCCTCAAAAGATAGCACTACCACTGCAAACTACCCTCCAGCCTCTTTAAAAATCCCAGCCCAAATTTAAATTAACCAATCATACAGTAAGCATCCATTCCCGAAACATCCAATCCACAAAAAAACAATCCAAAAATATACACAATCCCACCAGTCTCACAGACCTCACAACTCACTAATCACCCATACTCAACCAACCATTCATAAATATGTGAATCTAGCATACAGAAAAAAAATATATATATTATTACTCTTAGAAAAACCACTGCCATTCAATGGACCCGTTAAGGCTACTGGGGCTATATATATGCCAATGATAAATTAGAGATTGTTCCTGCTGTAATAATTTTAAAGGAAGATTCCCACCACCCACCACTGTTCCAAAATGGAGCATTGAAGGTCATTAAGTATATGACCTTCAGACTGCTAATGTTCTACTAAAGGGGCAGTCAATACCCCATGTTGCAAAGCAGATAGATGTTCTATGATCCTTGTCTTGAATTTATGTGAAGTCTGACAAGGTAAAGTTTATTACAGGGGCATAAAAGACAATAAATCACTCCCTCACTATCACACATTGTACATGAAAGTAACCTTCAAGCATATAACCAGATATTTTAACTATGTAAATAACTGTAAATAGTTACCCCTGTTCTTCCAAGTTTCAACTCCTGTTAAAATGTAAAATACACTACAGTTACCCTGTATGTATAAGTATGTTCAATGTAAACCGCGCTGGTGATAATAGTGCGGTATAAAAGAAATGTTAAATAAATAAATAAAATAAATAACCTATAAGGTTGTGGCAGATTAGGATGATCAAACACACTGACCTTCATTTTATATTTACAGACCACACTTCACATCCTCCCCCCCAATTCCCCCACCAAGGAAAGTGGAGACATGCTAGTCCGAACTAGTCGATCACTGAGGTTATGACCCCTACTTAACGCAAAACATAAACCACGAGTAAACTTACAATGGACACGTAAAATATCCCAGTATTTACGAATGATCTGTTTTATCCAAAATGCTTCAGAAGAATATGGAAGGACACAGATTTGTCAATCAAAAGATGAATCCACAGAGGAAGAAAAAAGCAAATCTCTATAAGCATATTTTGCCCGTGTATATGCTTGTTTTATCACTCTACCAGGGTAATGTTTCTGTTGAAACCAATGTTTCATAATCTCCACCTGAAAAGGAAACTCCAGGTCCATAGAACAAACCCGCTTGGGATATTATCCCTCAAGTGCCATGGGTGGAAACTACAATAGTCTAAAAGACTATTACAATACGTGGGTTTCCGATAGAGAGACATCTGCAAAACCCCATCTACAGTTGAAATCACCAGATCCAAAATATGGTCATTTGTGTGAGTATATTGCAGGGTAAACTTTAGATAATCATGTACCTGGTTTAACCCAGAAAACTCCCCTATGCCCTTGAAGTAATTTACAAGAATCAGTGTATGCAAAGACTGTACATTCTTAGAGATGAAAGAGGGCTAGGACTCATAGAGATGGATTATACCTACAGAGCTATTATCATAGGCCTCCAGGCCTACCTGACAGCATCATCAGATCTAAATACGCAAAAAGTGCTGATAAATGTCCAGAATCTATCTCTATCATCAAATCTGGACAAGCATTCTGATGTCTAGAAGGAATGAGTGAGAATCCACAGGCACACAAGGGAAAGAAAGCAACAGAATTTGCAAAACAAGAGAAAAAACTCTTCAAAGAATTAGACCAGCAAACAAGGAAAAACAAGTGGCAAATGCACAAATACAGTGGGAAACACAGAGTGTTACTACAGGAACCCTTTGTCAATCAAGAACAGATACATGAATAGTTAAGGTGAGGTGAACTGAAACCGGAGGTGGAAAGATTGATGGTTGCAGTCCAGGACAGCGGATTGCGGATGAGAGGTTTACAGCGAGCATTGAAAAAACTGGCAAAGCAGACATACGTTGATTCTGTAAAAAACAGCTGGTAACAGTAACTCACCTTGTAGCAGGCTGTGAAGTTCAGATGGTGGAAAATTTCTATACAGAAAGGCACAACAAAGTAGCATGTCTCATCCACTGGAAACTCTGTAAACATTACAACATCCCTGTCCCTGAAAAGCTCTGGGATCATGACCCTTATGGAATAGCAGAATAAAGAGATTATGATCACCTGGGACATTCCCATTCTGATGGATAAGAAACTGGATGTGAGAAAACCCGACATGGTGGTAAAGAAGAAGTATACCAGAACGGCATTGATAATAGAGGTGTCAGTCCCAAGTGATTATTCTGTGAATTGCGTGGAGAGGCAGAAGATCCTGAAGTACCAAGAAATGTAATCAGAGACCAATAAAATGTGGCATAAAGATACTGAAATCTTTCCTGTTGTACTGGGAATGACAGGCTTGATAAAGAAAAATTTCCAAGCACATCTTGACAAACTACCCATACCTGTTACATCTTATGAACTCCAGAAGGAAGCTTTCTTTGGCATGATGCAAGTACTAAGCCAAACATTAGCAGTAAATTTCAGAGACTGAGATCATACTCCATATACCTTGGCTTAGAAGTGAGGTTCACAACTGTCGTAGTATCCGCAAAACGAATCCATTTGGAGAAACTGCCCAGAGGAAGACAAAAAAAAACCCCACAGGCAGAAAAAAAGTGAAATAGAGAATGAATTAAGAGAAACTGCATAAAATAACACCAGACATGACAACTTTTTTATTTTCTGAAAGAGTATATTAATTATTTATTTAATTTACATTCTCTTATATACTGTGCTATTCTGCATCAGTGTGGTTTACATTGAACAAACTGAAATTACATTGAACAGGGCATTATAACTTGGAGATAACTATTTTACAGGGAACATGGGCTATGGAGGGCTAAGTGGCTTGCCCAAGGCCACAAGGAGCACCTGTGGGACTAGAAACCCCAGTCCTTCCAGCCCAAGGTTGTTGTCCTCTAGTGGAATTTAAACCCCTGACCTTCCAGCCTGAAGTACCTTGCCCCAACCACTAGGCCACTCCTCCACTCCAATTAACAAACATAAAGATGACTGTAGTCTGTGTGTATATCCTACGCCTGTGATATATTTATTTCAGTGCTTATATACTGCAGCTCTTATGCATCCTTTGTGGTTTCCAATAAAACATATGACATACTTAACCAAACAAACAATTCGATTCAATATATTGTATATGTCTCCAGACTGTCTACAAGTGATATACTGTAGCTGTCACTGGCCTGATGGAACTGATCCTTTGAAACTTTAGGAGGAGGAGGAGGAGGACCTCCCTCCCCCCCACCCCCACCTCAGTTCCAAGACACCACCTTCTCTCTAGTTGTCACAGATTTGCCCTCTAAAATGTGGTAACCTTGCACAAACAAACAGCCTCTCCACCGAGTTTCAGCGAGTCAATGCTAGTAAATAAATAGATAAATAAATAGAAGTCTTGTAAGTGTTAACCTGTTACAGTGCTTTGATTTCTATTTCAGGCTTAGTTTTGTAATCTCACAGAATGCTTTGCAGCAGGAAAAATGCCACAGCTGAAACCACTTGTGGACATTTCAAAATCATCTTCCCGTGCACGTTCAACAGACTCCACCGTACCCTTCCTGTCAAACGGCATGGGTACTTTTACATGCAGAGGGGGAATACAATTTTCAGCAGGTGGAGAAAGCTTTTGAACTTTCCTTTTTAAGTTTGTCAGAGCTGTTTTATTAAGATTAATGTCAATTAGTTTTATTGTTTGTTTTATAAGCTAGCTCGGTTAGCCTATGTACTGTACGTATATACTGGAGAACAGTGCATTTATAAATGGAAACAATGAATACCATTTTCCTTTGTAGGTTGCACTTGTAAAGTCTATGCATGCCAAAAGGGACCATCAACTTTAGCACCTACAATTCGTCAGAGTACCTGGATGGGGTGGGCGGAGGAGGAATGTTCCATATCTGTATAGACTTTCCCATTTCTGGGACAACTGCTATATCAAGTACAGGCAGTAGGAAAACATATAAAATGGTCCTTCTTAACTTTTTTTTTCTTTTGTGGCACACTTTTGCGTTTGCTTACTGCTTGGGACACACAAACCAAATTTGATACCCAGGGCCAGTGCAAGGGTATTAGGGACTGTAAGGCCAAACTTAAGTCTAGCGCCCCCTTGCAAATACTGTAACTTTTAAAAACAAGCAAACCGTCTTCTCCCCCCCCCCCCCAAGGTTTTGATTATCAAAATCAATTGATCTCATCTCTAACACCATCCAACCCAGAGCAATCCTAGAAAAACACATATTATGGACATCACACTTAAATATTAAACTTTGTTTTATGAGTATATGTATGATGAAGGAGATTTCAGTTACAAGAGATAATGGATTATTTAAATATCACCCATTCTTCCTGCAGGTAAAAGCACACACTGATGACTCCGTGTGTGGGGGTGGCTGTTGGACCCATTGCTTTTCCTTGATTGTAGCTATCTTTGCTGCACAACCCCTCCGGCCCCAAGAAGCTGCGGCCCTAGGCACCTGCCTAGTTTGACTAGTAGTTTGGCAGGCCCTGCTTGCATGACTCTCACTGCTTGCTCACTCCCACCAGCAGAGGTAGAGCTGCATTTTTCCCTCATGGGTGCCTCATTCTGTCTGATTCATTATCACTTCTGAAGATAGAGGCCAGCAGGTCATGTAAGAAGGCAGGCCTCTATACATTCTGATTGTAGTCAGCAGAAGAGGCACCCAGGTAAGACTCCTCCACACACCTTGTTCATGAGTGAGATACATTGCTGTCCTGCTATGTGCAAAACTACCCCATTTGGAGAAATCGCCCCTAAGAAGTGCTGATGTCCTACCAATGGAAGGGTGGGGGGGGGGGGCGTTAAGCATTAAGAAATCAGTTCATCTTGGTTGGAGAGCTAGGACTGAAGTGCAGCACAGGAGTTTGAGAGGTCAGTCTCAGAGAGAAGGTGAGACAAGAACTCCAAAGCAGTTACAGAAAGACACGTTGCCTTGGAGAACCAGGGCTGAAGTAAGGCAGGCTGATAAACCCGGGAGAGCTAAGAAAGACAGTGACAAAGTCTTCCCAGCCAGAGGGGTCCTCGTACCGAGGCAAACAGCCAAGCCAACAGAGAGCAAAGGTCACATCCAGGGAAGCTCACTGAAGGCAGGAAGAGAGTTTTATTCAGCTAAACAAAGTAACCGGTGTTCACAGAGGAAAGCAATGTGCAAGGCAGAGAGAAAGCCTTGGCTGGAAGCAGAAGGGCTTGAAACCATCTTTTCCACGGAAAGAGATAAGTACCCTGTCTTTGGTAAAGGGAGAGAAGTGGGTCCCCGGGGGAGAAGCCAGGCTTACAACAGACTAGAGAATCCTTACTGGCAGAAGATGTGGGAGGCAATCCCCAGCACAGCCCCTGCTATCTGTGACACTCAAAAGCAGCTCCAACTCACAGCAGCTGAAGTTTCCCAAGGGCAAGGCTCTGAGAGCAGCTTCACAGGGGCTCAGTGCCCATACACAGGACCAGGTCCTGGCCCCATGCAGTGGGAAAGCTATAGCCCAGAAAACATCCCTGAGCCCATGGAATGTGCTTTAGGAATAGCTGATGACATAGAGTCTCTCTGTTAAGAAAAGAGAAAGAAAAGAATTGTGTTTTACACATTTTGAATGTGATGGACTTTATTTGCTGGAAAGAAGCATAATTATTATTTGTTAAAAATCCTTTGCACCGGTGAAGCAACCGTTTTCTTTTGTGTTGTCCTTATTTGAAGACATCCTCAAGGGAAAGGGAATAAAACCCAACCTTAATTTTCACTCTGGACACGACTGCAGTGTCTTTATTTCCACAACTTCAGGCTATGCCCAGGTCTAGGCAACCGCCTAAGACCGGCTTAATCTCACAAATGGCGTAGTTCTTGGATGCCAGGAAAAGAGGACACCGTACAAGAAGGACGGAGTTACCAGCGCCAGAGGACGAAACCAGGATGGCGGTGAAACACGCCCAGACAATTTCCAGGATCAGGAGCAGTCAAGAACCTTCTCAAGGCCAGAATCACCACCTGACTCAGGTAATAGTATCTGGGTACAGCCAGGGTGGGATTCTGTGGAGGTATCTGAGGGACTGAAAATCCCAGTGGGGTAGCATTGAAAAAAAAAAAAAAAAAGGGGGTTCCGCACTTGGGTTTTTTTTTTTCTGATTTATTACAGGCTCTCAATATGGAGACTCCAGCGAATATCCTGAAATGGATGGGGCTCCAATTCGAGAAGCAACGTGAACTTGCCCAGCAGTGCCAAGAACAAGCCCTGGCAGCAATGCAGATGCAGCAAAAGCCGCTGACAGACTTGTTGCAGGTGGTACTACAGGAGCGGCAAGCCGAGAAAAGAACTGAAGGACACTTTTGTGGGGTAGGCCCACAGACATGTGGAATTTTGTCTTTTGGACAGTGGTCAGGAAAAGACAATATTGACGATTTCCTTGAAGCCTTTGAGCGTGTAGCTCGTGGTGCAGGCTGGCCCGAGCAACAATGGGTGGTCCGCCTAGCTACCTCCCTGACGGGAGGAGCTCTGGCGGCATACAAGGCGATGCCAGCTGCCCAGGCTAATGAATATAAGAATGTAAAGGCAGCCATACGGGATAGGCTAGGCCTGTCACCTATGGTATATCGTAGAATGCTGAGAGCTACCAAAATCCAACAAGGTGAAACTCCGAAGGCACTAGGCCAACGGATACGTAGCCTAGTATGGAAGTGGCTCATGCCAGAAGGGAAGACCATAGAAAGCATTTTAGATATGCTTGTGTTAGAACAGTTCTGAGAAGCTGTGCCAGCTGAGGTAAGGTCATTCCTCACTCTACAGAATTGCCAGACGACAGACGAGGCGGCTCTCCTAACAGAAAGATTCATGGAGGCTCAGGTAGCCCATGGATCATATGGAGGAGCTAGCGACTCGCATGGCATGGCAAACTTTGGCAGAGTAATGAAAGACCCGAGATTAAGCATACCAGCTACAGAAAAATGTAGGAGTAAAGGTATAGCGAATGACTCTCGCATACTGTGTTTTAAATGTGGGAGGAGGGTTCACAAGAGGTATGAATGCAAAGAGCGCACAGCACTAATGGGTGAAAAAGCAAAATATAAGCAAGAAGGCTTTCGCCTTGAGGTGGAAGTGCAGGGGGTATTGGCCAAGGCCTTATTGGATTCAGGGGCTGAGCAAACAATGGTGTCAGAAAAATTTTGGGGCCTTCTACAGGATAGTGAGGCAGTTCCCCTGAATCAGCCAGAAGGCAGTAGCAAGATCCGTTGTATACACGGGTCATCCACCTCTTATCCTCTATATAGAGTATTAGTAAAAGCGCTAGGCACACATAGGAAGCTCCTAGTAGCAGTAATTCCCCGTTTACCCTATGACATAGTTTTAGATCAAGATTGGCCACATTTCTATAGGGGCATAGGGGAGGGCAGGCAAGAGAAAAGGGGGCTAGTGTCCACAAGGTCCCAGGCCCACAGTTCACGGGAGAGCTTTGAACCCGAGGAGGATATTGACCCTCCTTCGAAGGAAGAAGCTGCACCTCAGGGAGGAGAAGAGGATAAATCCCTAGAAGAGGGGCTAGGAGAACTACCCAGACATGAAGGTTTGATCAACCATCCAAAGAAAGCAGATAGGAAAAGCAAGGGTGATAAGAGGCGAGAGCGCCACAATAGGGCCCAGCTAAGGTCAGGGGCAGGAGAGGGAATAGGTTTTCCCTGGGTACCCGAAGAGCTAGTACAAAAGTTTCCCTCATTTGCAAAGGAACAAAAAGCGGATCCCGCGTTAAGGCGCGCTTTTGAATATGCCCAGTCCGAGGGAGACGCGCTTCCCAGATTTTTCCTAGAAGAGGAGTTACTGTATAGAGAGAGTAACGATCCACAGACTGGGGCTGTGAGGAAACAACTAGTAGTACCCACCGCTTTTAAGGCAACGGTAATGAGGTTGGCCCATGACCACCCGGTAGGAGCGCATAAAGGGGTTGTAGGTGCCCTGGACCATGTGCTGGCCCGTTTCTATTGGCCGGGTGTGTTCCAGGAAACCAAGCGTTTCTGCGAGGCATGCCCTGCGTGTCAGAGGGTCTCTGCCGCAAAACCTAAGGGGGTGCCCTTGATATCATAAGACATGCCATACTGGGTCACACCGAGGTCCATCAAGCCCAGTATCCTGTTTCCAACAGTGGCCAATCTAGGTCATACGTACCTAGCAATATCCCCAAATGACACAGGTTCCACAATGCTTGTACTGGGTCAAGCATTGATACCCTGGGTCCCTTTTTAATAGTGGTTTATGGACCTTTCCTCCAGGAACTTGTCCAAACCTTTTTTAAACCCAGCTATACTAACAGCCCTTACTACATCCTCCGGTAACAGATTCCAGAGTTTGATTACACATTGAGTGAAAAAATATTTTCTCTTATCAATACCCACTATATCCGAACCGATATGCCGGATGGCGATGGACATCGTAGGTCCCTTAGTAAAGACCCCTAGAGGGTTCCAATATATCCTAGTCATAATGGATCAGGCCACCCGGTTCCCCTGGGCTATACCGCTGAGGAACATTTCAGCAAGAACAATAGCGGGGGAATTAATCAAGATATTTTGTGAAGTAGGGTTCCCGAAGGAAATGCTAACGGATAGGGGGAGCAATTTCCTATCCCGATACTTGACCCAAGTCTGGGATGCCTTCGGGATCCGTCACTTGAAAACATCAGCATACCATCCCCAGGCCAACGGGATGGTAGAACGGTTTAATCAGACCCTCAAACAATTGTTAAGGCGGGGATTGGACGGGAAAATGGCCGATTGGGACATTATGTTCCCATTTGCTTTGTATGCAAGCAGGGAGCGCACACAGGCCTCATTAGGAGTTTCCTCATACGAATTAATGTTCGGCCGAGCTCCAAGGGGCATCCTTGACATTTTAAGGGAACAATGGGTGGAGCCAAAAGGAGAGGAAGTAGGGGTACCGCAGTTCCTACAGGAACTTAGATCGTGGTTCCAGAGGGCCTCTCAAGCTGCTGAACAACATTTACAGGGTAGTCAACGGCAGCAGAAAAAATATTATGACCGGGGGAAAAAGCCCCGTCAGCTCACGATTGGGGATAAGGTAGTCGTGATGGTAGCGGACCCTGGACCGAAATTTGAAGCTCAGTGGAGGGGGCCCTACACGGTAGTAGCTCGCAAGGGACCAGTCTCCTACGTTGTAGAAACGGACAAGGGACGCCGTCAGGTGTATCATGTCAATGTCCTGAAACCCTGGCAAGAGCGGACGGCAGCAGTTGGGCAGTTGCAGGTACAGCGTCCGGTCAAGGCGAATGCAGTAGCCTGTATTTTGTGCTGTAAGGACATATGTCCCCCAGCCCGAAATAGCTTAAGAGGGGGGATATGTCATGAGGTAGACAGCACTAAGCCAGAAATATTAAAGAGTAATGCAAAGGAAGAGCTTACTTGTCATGAGCTAGACAGCACTAAGCCTGAAACATTAAAGAGTAACATAAAAGAAGAGCTTATATGTCATGAGGTAGATAGTACAGACCCTGAAATATTAGGAAGTAATATAAAAGAGGAGCTTACCTTACAGCCACGTGGGCAGTTGCAGCATTCACAATGCAGAGAGGCAGGGAAAAGGGAAACAAACTTTCCTCATGGCTTTAGTGACACAGTAAGAATTCAGGGTTCCAATCAGGCTCACCTGGAGCCAGATTCACGTTCTACGTTTGATGAGCAGAGAGATAAAAACAGGTGGGAAAGCCCACAGAGCAGGCTGGACACCGAGCAAGAGCTCAGGCTGGAAATTCGAGAGCCCAAGCTGGAACTTGAGAGAGACGGAGAGCGCAAGCAGGAGCCTGGACTAGGGCTGGAGCAGGAGTTTGAGTTTGAGGAGGAAAGCAGAGACCAAAGGAAGTCTGACTGCAGTTCCAGGCAGGCTTGGAGAGCTAGGACTGAAGTGCAGCCCAGGAGTTTGAGAGGTCAGTCTCAGAGAGAAGGTGAGACAAGAACTCCAAAGCAGTTACAGAAAGACACGTTGCCTTGGAGAACCAGGGCTGAAGTAAGGCAGGCTGATAAACCCGGGAGAGCTAAGAAAGACAGTGACAAAGTCTTCCCAGCCAGAGGGGTCCTCGTACCGAGGCAAACAGCCAAGCCAACAGAGAGCAAAGGTCACATCCAGGGAAGCTCACTGAAGACAGGAAGTGAGTTTTATTCAGCTAAACACAGTAACCGGTGTTCACAGAGGAAAGCAGTGTGCAAGGCAGAGAGAAAGCCTTGGCTGGAAGCAGAAGGGCTTGAAACCATCTTCTCCACGGAAAGAGATAAGTACCCTGTCTTTGGTAAAGGGAGAGAAGTGGGTCCCCGGGGGAGAAGCCAGGCTTACAACAGGCTAGAGAATCCTTACTGGCAGAAGACGTGGGAGGCAATCCCCAGCACAGCCCCTGCTATCTGTGACACCCAAAAGCAGCTCCAACTCACAGCAGCTGAAGTTTCCCAAGGGCAAGGCTCTGAGAGCAGCTTCACAGGGGCTCAGTGCCCATACACAGGACCAGGTCCTGGCCCCATGCAGTGGGAAAGCTATAGCCCAGAAAACATCCCTGAGCCCATGGAATGTGCTTTAGGAATATCTGATGACATAGAGTCTCTCTGTTAAAAGAGAAAGAAAAGAATTGTGTTTTACACATTTTGAATGTGATGGACTTTATTTGCTGGAAAGAAGCATAATTATTATTTGTTAAAAATCCTTTGCACCGGTGAAGCAACTGTTTTCTTTTGTGTTGTCCTTATTTGAAGACATCCTCAAGGGAAAGGGAATAAAACCCAACCTTAATTTTCACTCTGGACACGACTGCAGTGTCTTTATTTCCACAACTTCAGGCTATGCCCAGGTCTAGGCAAACGCCTAAGACCGACTTAGTCTCACAGTTGGAAAGAGGAGATGGCACTGTCATCCATACTGCTGTAGTCTACAGACCTCTAACTCAAATCGAAGAGATAGATAACGAATTGATTATAGATATTGCCAAGATAGCCACAAAGGGGGAAGCTGTCATATTGGGTGACTTTAATCTACCCGATGTGGATTGGATTACTCCTTCTGCAAATATGGAAAGAAGCAAAACAATTGTGGACGCTGTCCAAGATGCGTTACTTAGACAAATGGTGATGGAACCAACCAGGGAAAGCTTAACGCTGGATTTAGTGCTCACCAATGGTGATAGCGTGCCGAATGTCTGGGTGGGGGCCGGTGAGCAGCAGCGATCATCAGACGGTGTGGTTTGACATAAAAGCCAAGGTGCAGTCCAATCATAGCAAGCTCAAAGTCCTAAACTTCAAAAACACTGACTTCAGTGAAATGGCCGAGTACCTAAAGGAGGAGTTGGCAGGGTGGAAGGGGATAAGGGAAGTGGAATTGCAATGGGCTAAACTAAAGGTGGTAATAAAAGGGGCAACAGATAAATATGTAAGAAAAGTAAATAAAAACAAGAGGTGAAGGAAACCTATTTGATTTTCCAAAGAAGTAGCTGCTCAAATAAAGGCAAAAAACACAGCTTTCGCAAAATTCAAAAGCTTGCAAACAGAGGAACACAGAAATGAATACAGGATCAAACTCAAATAGGCAAAAAGAGAAATAAGGATAGCAAAATCAAAGGCAGAGGAAAAGATGGCTAAAGATGTGAAGTGTGGCGACAAAACTTTCTTCAGGTATATTCGAGAAAGGAAGAAGATCAGAGGTGGAATTGCAGGATTCAGAAGTGCTGGGAACGGACTCGTGGAAAGTGACATTGAAAAAGCAAAATTGCTAAACAAAAACTTCTGCTTTGTTTTTACTAAAGAAAATCCTGGAGAAGGACCACCTGTGACTCCCAAATATAAAAATGGGAATGAAGTAGATACCGCACCATTCACAGAAGAAGATGTGTTAGAACAACTTGCAAAACTGAAAGTGGACAAGGCCATGGGACCAGATGGGATACATCTCAGGATACTGAAAGAGCTCAGAGAGGTTCTTGCAGGGTCGTTAAAGGATGTTTTCAACAGATCCTTGGAAACAGGAGAAGTTCCTCAGGACTGGAGAATGGCTGATGTCGTACCTCTACACAAAAGTGGTGACAGGGAAGATGTGTCAAACTACAGGCCCGTGAGCCTTAACTCTGTGGCGGGAAAAGTAATGGAGGCACTCCTGAAAGAGTGAATAGTGGACTTTCTCAAAACCAACAGGTTGCAAGATCCGAGGCAACATGGTTTTACCGAAGGACGATGTTGCCAAACAAATCTGATTGAGTTCTTTGACTGGGTGACCAGAGAACTAGATCAGGGGCATGCGATGGATGTCATCTACCTGGATTATGGTTTATGGTTTAGGCATTTGATATACCGCCCTTTACTTACGCATCAGAGTGGTTTACACGTATATACTAACAGGTACTTTTTTTATTCCCTTGTCCCCAAAGGGCTCACAATCTAAGTGTACCTGAGGCAATGAAGGGTTAAGTGGCTTGCCAAAGGCCACAAGGAGCAGCCATGGGACTAGAGACCTCAGTCCCTCCGGCCTGAGGTTACTTGTCCCCATGTGAGAATTGAACCCCCGGCCCTCCGGCCTGAGGTAACCTGTCCCAACCACAGCAAAGCCTTTGATACTGTCCCTAATAGGAGGCTTATCAATAAACTCAGTAGTTTGAGGATGGGTCCCAAGGTGGTAAACTGGATCAGAAAGTGGTTGACTGACAGATGACAGAAGGTGATGGTAAATGGAGCTCACTTGGATGAAAGGAAGGTGATTAGCAGGGTGCCCCAGGGTTCGGTCCTGGGCCTGGCACTGTTCAATATATTTGTGAGTGATATTGCTGAAAGACTGAATGGAAAGGTCTGTCTTTTTGCAGATGACACAAAAATTTGCAACAGAGTGGACTCCCCCGAGGGAGTGGATAACATGAGGAAAGATCTACAAAAGCTGGAAGAATGGTCTAGTGCTTGGCAATTAAGATTTAATGCAAAGAAGTGCAGTGTCATGCACTTGGGTAGCAGAAATCCAAGGGAAATGTACGCGATAGGGGGCAAGAGGTTGGTGTGCACAAATCAGGAGAAAGACCTTGGTGTGATTTTTTTCTGTAGATCTCAAGGTGGCCAAACAGTGCAACAAGGGAGTGGCAAAAGCCAGGAGGATTTTGGGCTGCATACAAAGAGGAATTACCGGCAGAAAGGAAGAGGTACTAATGCCACTGTATAAGTCACTGGTGAGGCCTCACTTGGAATAATGTGTTCAGTTTTGGAGACCATATCTTGCAAAGGATGTAAAAAGAATGGAAACTGTCTAGAGGAAGGCGACCAAAATGATTTGGAGCCTCCGTCAGAAGCCTTATGAAAAGAGACTTGAAGACCTAAATATATACACTTTGGAGGAGAGGAGGGATAGGGGGGATATGATTCAGACCTTTAAATACTTAAAGAGAAATAATGAACAAACAAACCTGTTCCAAAGACGGGGAAGCTGTAAAACTAGAGGGCATAACATGAAGCTGCAAGGTGGTAAATTGAAAGGCAATGTCAGGAAATTCTTTTTCACTGAAAGGGTGGTGGATGCTTGGAATGCCCTCCCAATGGAAGTGGTGGGGGCAAACACAGTGACGGAATTCAAAATGGCATGGGACAGACACAGTGGATCCCTTTACAGCAACAGGATAAAATCAAAATAAACTGAACCATCTAATTTCTCAACAAATAGTGGTGTCCTACATGAAACGGCGGGTTCACCCCTAAACAAAGACATGGGGAGGGGTGGCCTGCACAGAGTGGCAGGCGCACCTACTCCCGCCATCTTACTGGACAGACTATATGGACCATGCTGGTCTTTATCTGCCGTCATTTACTATGTTACTATGTTAAAATATATGTTACTCCACTGCCAAGAGTCTTTGCTATTTCTCTAAAGCTGTAGCCTTCCATCACCAGTGTTACTGCAGAAGTCCTCTTCTTGGGCAACCAGTCTTGTTTCTTGGCAGTTTTCATTCTTAGTATTTTCTTAAAATAAAAGTCATAGTAAATTTAGATAGTAAATATTAAATGAAATCTGTATCTTAACTAATTAATTATGTTATTTTTATCAATTATGAAAACATTAAAAAAACATATTTTTGAAGAAGTAAATAATAACATGCTTACAAACATTGGTGATAAACATTCAAAAGGAACGCACATAAATATTAATATATAGCAGAGTAAAACTGCATGAATTATAAGTGGTGTAATTACAGGAAATATGCAAAATTATGCTCACCTCTCATCTTAACATGCAAAATCACAAATTTTCAGAATAAAAGTATGCTTTTAAGGTCTCTGCTGATTCAATAAACAATAACACTTTCAACCACAGACTTTACATCAACTAGAACAGAAGAGGGAAGCAAGTAAGAGACCTCAAATGTGCATGAAGGGAATGAATTTCTGGTGTATCCACAATTTTGTCCACTACTGTAAATCTCAGGTGCCAAATTCTCGACCATTCTTAAAGCTTCGCTTGATCCCTCCTCATGTTATCTACACATTCCTGTGTGTCTAATGTACTGCAGAATTTGGTATCATCCACCAAAACAAGAGAAATAGGGGGGCAACCCCTAAAAAAGGTCCACGGCGCAAACAAATGAAGCAAGGATCAGCAGAATAAACACAGAAGAAATGTATTAAGCCCGGCATGGCCGTGCTTTGGCACAAGATGCCAATGTGACATAAAATATATAAAAATATAAATATATCAACCCAAAAAATACAAACCATGGGGTATGTTTACTAAACCGTCTTAACGTCGCAGCTGTGGTATTATCGCACGATAAGTGACGCTATCGCGCAATAATGTAACTTAGCGCGCGATAACGCCACTTGGCGCGCAATAACGCCACTTAGTGCACGATAACGCAGTGGCGGCGTTAAGGCACACTAATGCTGTGAAATCCGGGTCTGAAGGGTGGAGTAAGGCTTCCCAGAGGACGGAGAGAAGGTGTCAATGGGTGGAGAGTGAGAGGGGAGAGGCTCCAGGCACACTAACCCTGTGAAATCTGGGTCTGAACACTAACGCCAGTGAAACCCTCACTTTAAGGCACATTTTCAGGAAGGAGAAACCATTTCAGTCAGCAATGTGCAGCAAAGGCAGTTAAACCCAGAAAAGTGTTAGTTGTGATACATGTGCAGGGAACAAAGAGGCAAATAAACATATAAAAGGACCACAACCACATCTAAAATCCCAATAACCAAGCTGGCCAATAGTGATATTAATGATAAACATATAGCAACACTACTGACAAAGCGTATAAATTAAGATATCATGTTTGGAAGGGTCTATGCTCTGTCCCCCTACAAAGTGAATGATCCCACATTGAAATAGCGCTGATCAGGGTTTCTGTCGTTTAGATTGGACAGGTTTGTTATGGCGTGCACATGTGCAGCAACAGCAGAGTGGGCATGTAGGCAAGGGCAACTGTACTGATGCTGTAAATGGGTTACATGGGGCTGCAGGCGGCACATGCTGTGGTCCAGCTGGGGCACAGTGCGGGTTAGGCAGATGCCTAGGTGGCACATAGGACCACCGAAACTGTAAAGCAGCAAGACAGCAACTGACGAGGGTCCAACATGGGCATGAGTGTGTGTCCCACAGTGTCACAGGGGAGATTACCCAGCAGATACCCCCAAGGGCACATAGCATTGGCAGGCGGTGCAGGGGGGGAGGGGGGGTAAGCGCGCATGTCCATGTAGGCACCCCTACCCAAGAACCCACACCATAGGCAGCTGCCTAACGGCATACTGGATGGCCTGGGACTGCGCACCAACAGCACCACTGGCATAATGGCATGGCAGCATGGTGGCGGAGGGGTGCTGGTGGCAGAGGGGGCAGTGGCATCTGCCCACAGCAGACCATGGCCTAGCCACGTTTAGGTGGCTGCCTTGCAATGCAACAGACAGGGTCTGTCTGACGAACAGTCATGGTATCCCCAGGGAACAATCTGTCCCTGTGGCAACAGTGTGGTGCAATACACACAGCCAGTGTGTTCAGGAGCAGAAGGTCACAAGTTCAAGTCCCAGCTGTGGCTCCTGCCAACCCTTTCCCCATATTTTACCGAGTACTAAACTGTGGTAATAAAGACAGAACCTTTATTGCAGATAAAATAAACATGCCTGAACAACTATATTTTACCCTACAGAGCACAGACCCCATAAACATGTGCAATCCCTAGAGCAGAGTTTCCCAACTGCAGTCCTGGAGGGCCAAACACCATTCAGGTTTCATGCTGTCCCTAATAAATATGCCTGTGCTGCATTAGTATGCGCCACCCCCATTGTATGCAAATGTATCTCATGCATATTCATTAGGGACAGCATGAAAACCTGAACAGTGTTTGCCCCACCAGGACCGGAGTTGGGAACCTCTGCCCTAGAGCAGCAGCCAACAGGAGCATAAACACCCACACCCACAGGCTCCACTATCCAAAGCCTCATGGAGAGTCAGGCTGTTGGGCCCCGCGCGCAGCAGCATCTCCCAATACTAGCACTTACATACCTTAGCAATGCCGCCCTAAACTTGGGAATACGTTACACATATATCAAAAGGTTGCTATGATTAATGGCAGATATCAATTCCTAAGTTAAGCACAATTTGCTGATAGAGCTGCATCATAGCAACCTTTCTGATATCTGTGGAGTGTGTTTCAGTTTTGGTTTCTGACAGTGTTTACCAACCCGGGGAATGACCCCAACAGTATTGCATACCATAGCCATTCCTGAACTGTGCCCAGGACTGGTGTGGTGGCCAGGGCTGACAAAAACCTCTATATTGGCACAATGCTGGCATAGGTGTGGGAGTGTGTGTCTGTCTATCCAATGTGTTGTGGCTGCCTACACCTTACTGAGCCCACATTGCTTGCACTGTTTGCAGTGTTAGCCTGCCAATGTGCATAATGAGGAGCAAGGTTCTGTGGGTATGGCCCGGACAAGGTGGCCTGGGCAGGATGCATCTGCACAGGGTATAGGGCAATGGCTGGGACATTGTAGTGCCCGGCCACCACCTGCACGGACAGGGTGGCCACAGCATGTCCTGCTGGGAGGTCACTCTCAACCTGACTGAACAGTGACTGGCTAGGTTCCCCCATAGTGCTATATAGTATTTTTCTCAAGTGATATTTATGGGTTATCTTTTCTGGGGCCCAATCACTGACTTATCTGCTTGCTGTGTGTGCTTACATCCCAGTTTTGGGTGCGCACAGTTCCACCAGGAACATGCACTATGGACTAGCTAGCAGACTGTCTTCAGTTAGTATGTGTATGGATGGATGGATGTCTTCAGTTAGTATGTGTATGGATGGATGCAACCTTGCAGTGTGCAGTGGCTGGAGACTCACTGCGGGAGAATGTTAGATAGTGGTGGGGGCAGCTGAGCATTTCCAGGCCTACTGTCTGTCTGCCATTGCCTTATGGATGCGTACAGATCTGCATTGACTGCCCTGTAGGGTGCCTGCTCCTCAGCAGGACTGGAGTTGATGGTCCCCTCTACTGCCACCATTGCAGGGATGTAGAATGTGGATCTGTTGGTGGGAGATCCTGTCCCCCACCCTGAGCCCCAAAGGGTGGGTTGGGTGGTGCTACATAATCTGCCTATGGGTCCAAACACCCCCCTTCACTTAAATCATGTGACCATGGCACCCACACAGGATATGCACTATTCTGGGTGCATCATAATCCACAAGGGCTAGACATGACTGGGAAATACAGATGGACACAGGTGTGTCTGCAAGGACTACCTATCACACACTGGCACTGATGACAACCTGCAGCATAGCCTATCTCAGCTAAGCCAGGTGCTGCGGACCTGGTGCTTGGCGCCCCACCTCGCCCTCAGTGTGAGCAGAGTACCCCCACAATGTGTCGGTCTGTAGCTACTCTGTGCCAGTAACACACATGGTCAGTTCCCTGTACCAGGGTGAGGTGCTGTGAGGGTGCATACCCCATCTTGTGATCATCTGTAGACTGCTGATCTGCATTTATTTATTTATATTCTCTTATATACCGCGCTATTCTGCATCAGTGTGGTTTACATTGAACAAACTGAAATTACATTGAACAGGGCATTATAACTTGGAGATAACTATTTTACAGGGAACATGGGCTATGGAGGGTTAAGTGGCTTGCCCAAGACCACATGGAGCACCTGTAGGACTAGAAACCCCAGTCCTTCCGGCCCAAGGTTGCTGTCCTCTAGTGGGATTTGAAGCCCCGACCTTCCGGCCTAAACTACCTTGCCCCAACCACTAGGCCACTCCTCCACTCAGTGCATGATGGGTACGGGTGGGTTAACCCTATCCTGGTAACCACAGCAGACAGTTTGTGTGGTGACCTGCAGTCCTTCTGTAGCCAGCCAGGGGGTTGTCAGTAGCTATAGAGATGTAGCCCACTGGTTACTTCACTGACTGTGGAGGCAGAGGTCTTGGGTTTGATCCCAAAGTGGTGTTACGTGATAGGGCTGTCTGAGGCATTCCCTTTTTTAATTTAAATTAGTGCTGCCAGCAAAAACACCCTCACAGTGCTGTAACCTTAAGGTGCCCTATAAGGTGCCTTATAAGGCGCCCTATAGGGAACATTATAAGGTGCCTTGCGGACAGTGCACTTTATAATGTGCCCTCTGGAGTGCCTTATAGGACGCCTTATGGCAGCACTAATTTAAATTAAAAAAGAAAATGCCTCAGACAGCACTGATTTAAAGTAAAGGGTAATGCCTCAGACAGCCTTACTCATTAAGCCCACTGGGGATTGAATTCATGACCCCTGTTTCATCAGTCATTGTATTAACCAGTGTGCTCCACCTCTATTGCTGTGGTTGCAGGTCAGCGCACCTAATTAAGGCTAACGCGCGTTAACGTGCCACGGCTCCCTCTATCGCACTATAATGGACTTTTTCGTGAGATAACTGGAAATGCTACCTTAAGACCGAAACGCCCACTACCTTATATGGCATTCATCATATTAAGACTGTAACTAACGCCGGTAACATTAAGACGGTTTAGTAAACATACCCCCATGTTTCAATGTCTAAAAAGCAGAAAATATAAAACAGAAAACATCATATCAGTCATACATTTTAAAAATAAATTGTATAATACATAAAAAGTGTTCAAAGGATAACATCAAAAGGTGCCAGTGCCAACCCAAAATAGCATGCTTGTGTACTACTCATATCTGTTGTCTTAAAACTGTATATTAAAAATACTCAAAACAATGGGGTTTAAAAAACAAAATAGCCTGCAGAAATATAAATATCAATATTGCCAAAAGATCTTAATCTGTTGTGTTCACATAGTGAAGCAATCCAGCTGACAATATTATACCTTCAAACCATTGTGAATACTTCAAAGAATATTTATATGCTCATTTGACATGGAAACATGGTTTGTATTTTTTTGGTTAATATATTGATATTTTTATATATTGTGACGCCTTCCAACGCTCTCACCGCACTGCCCCTAGAGGTGGCACGGCAGATTGTCTCTGTTTGGACACTTATAGTGCTATTTGGTATAGACACCTGCCTGATGAGAGACGGTGGATCACCTCCTTAATTGTAGTTGTGGTTTGCTTTTGTTAGCAGTCCGAATAGAAGGAGCACAGGACAATTTATAACATAAATTGCTTTTATTTTGATTTTCTGTAAGGAAATTATTCGTGGCAAAATTCCAGAAAGGTAAAACACATTCAACTAAAGGTATAGGATTCTTCTCCAAAATGTGCAAGGTGAATTTCTTCCATAAACTTCTCAACCTTGATAGCAGTATTTTCTAGTATTTACAAATGCAGTAGAAATATCTTTGTGCATTACTCACAAACTTTGGCAATATGAAAAGCTTTACTTTCCTTGCTGACTTCAAGTTTAAAACATTACTCAGAGTGCTACCTCTTAGCTTTTAAACCACTAGCTTTTTCAACTGACGTTACAGCAGCAATAAAACTAGCTAGGCTTTCACATGAGGTTTTTCTTATCCACTTGTCTGCTTTCCAAGCATACAATGATATCTGAACTCCTGACGTCTTCTTACTTGTTTCACACAGCATAAAGGAAAAGCTTTATACATTAGACACACAGAGACTGCAATCCATCGATTCAGCAGAGGACATTGATTTATCAGAGAGACAGTCTACGTCCATTTCTGTTGGGGAATTGTAGGGCTCTGAACTTGGGGTAATCTCTGGTTTAACCTGTTGTATGTTCTTCAGAAGCTTACAAAGGTTTCTCCACTTTAGCTCACGGTTCCCCTCTGTAACTGGGTTGGAACCTTTTGCTTTTCTCCCCCTTAATAGTTTCTCATCAGGAAATGCAAAAGCTTCTTGACTAGCAGTAACTCTCCTCCTAACAGGCTTCCTATAATATCTGTGTGGAGGTTCAAGACTAGAACTGCTATATTCTGATTCAGAGGTAAAATCCAGGCTTCTCTGCCGGTTCTTTCTATGCCCACACCCTTTGCACTTGCCTTGTAAGTAGTGGTCAGTCCTTCTGGGCTTAGCAGAATTAACAGCTTTGGAATCCTGCTTCCTTCCCTGGTTTACTGGCCTTTTCCTTTGGCTCCTAGCCTGCAACCGGTCCTGCCTTTGAACAGACCTTCTTTGCAGTCTTTCTGGTGTCTGAGCACATACCGTTTGATCAGTACCTGATTCCTCCTCCCACTCAGCTGATTCTTCAAAGAAACTTTGTCCTCGGGGTTTTGCTAGTTTCCCTTTAGCATTGCAATTTCCTTTGCACCATCGTGTGCCTAGTCCTCGTGTGTGTGAAGCTCTGGAATCAACTCTCAGCTGATTCTCCAGCTCCCGTTCCTCTCTCCCCTCACTTCCTGTGTGACGCAGCTTATATGTTCTGTGAACTGTTTGCTTCTCTGACCCCACCCTCTCTCTGCTTGCAGCTGTCCTAGAGGTTGGGTGTGGCTTCAAGCTAACCCTGCTTCTATGTGCCTTGGTTTCATTCTCTCTGTGGGAAATGTGCTTCTGTGATCCCATCCCCCGCTTGTGGGAACAAATCTCAGAGTTTTTTCTACTTTTAAAGGGCTCTGCAGCCTTCACATCATCACAATATTTCATGTTGCATTTATGTTTTTTTAATATATTTTCATACATTTATAATACTTTGCAACATTGGATGTGGGCGTCCAAGTTGCTCATTCAACTGGTCTTACAATCAGGCACTCCATTCCAGGTTTTTCAACCGAGTCTAGAGTTTTGTACGAGTCCCCCAACCAGCAATTGTCAGGAACATATTCCAGTTGTGGGAGTCCCCACTGAAGTCCAACACTAAGAACACTGTGTTTACCCCACCCCAGTGCCGTGTCAAGCCCTTTTATCAAAAGTCACAAACAAAAGTAAACATCCACAGACACTTCCATAGCAACCTAAGAGAACTCCTCTTTATTATCTCCCTTGGCAGTCCTCGGGTAGGAAGCACTTGTGTCCCCTCTTTTCTTCAGCAAGCAAAGTTTTTCTTATGTTACCAGTGGTGTCGCTGAAACCCACAGCTCTTGCAACTGTGTCAGCAGCCCTCCTTCCCTTCCTTCAAGTTTAGTTTTACTCGCCTGAACCTCTCCACGAGCTGCTTCATTAACTGCTTCAAGAGCAAAGTACATCCATGGGTTCAGAAGAATCTTGTTCCCCAAATTCCGCAGCCTCCATTGACTCTTCCTGGTCTGCTTCTCCTTCCCCCAAGTCTGAAGTGCGGGGACATTTTCACAAGCAGGAATAGGATTTCCCTGTGGCTGCAAATGTTCCTGAACTATCACAAAGGGATTTTCTCCTCAGGTTTTTCCCAGCTGATCACCACAATATATATGTGATTACCTTAATGTGATTAGTTGCCCCTGATGCAGGCAGATTCTGCAGAAACAAGGCCGTGTCTGGCTTAATAAATTTCTTCTGTAATTTTTCTACTGACCCCTGCTACTTTTGTTTGTATCATCCTCAAAGCGGCAAACCTTACCTGACAGCCTTTCCATAATATCATTAACAAAAATGTTTAAAAAAATTGGACCCAGGCCAGATGCCTGGGTAGCATCTTAATGCACCGCTAGATGAACAACAATTTGGATTCTGCCCATTCAATGGCGTTGAATCCCTTTTATTAGTTTTCTTGGACACATTTATACATGGGATAGATGATATAAAGCAGATGTTCATATTCATCTTCCTTGATATAACTGCTGCCTTTGATAATGTCAGCCATAACACTTTACGTGCCAGGCTAGCACAAATCGGGGCTTCTGGAAAAACCTACCAATGGTTTCAATCTTATATCACTGACTGTATGCAACAAATTCAACTAGGGCAGGAAACCTCAACTGCATTCAAACAAGAACAAGGATTACCCCAGGGATTTGCTCTATCGGCCCTATTATTCAACCTCTATCTGCAACCACTCTGTAAAATATTCAAAAAATTCAAAGTAAAGTACCGTATCTATGCGGACGACATCATGATATATCTTCCCATAGATAACCTAATCACAGCATAACACACAATAGAAGCTTGCGTTCTGGAAGCCCAAGCATGGTTATCATCAAGTAACCTACCTATTAATTTTAAAATAACTGAAGTACTCTTCATCTCAAGGAACTGTAATTTTACCCCTCCTCAAACACTCCAGATTCTCAACCCAGTTAAAAAAGAAGTAAGGTATCTTGGTGTACTGTTAGATCAATCTCTTACCTTTTATTCTCATATAAAACAGATAACCAAATCTATTTATTACAAACTAAGAACATTACAACACCTCAGACCTCTTCTTGACATACAGGATTTCAGATCAGTAGTCCAGAAGCTAATTATCCCCCACTTTGACTTCTGTAATAGTCTCCTCTATGGTATCCCTAATTAATAACTCAAACAACTCCAAATTGCCCAAAATGTAACAGCCAGAATTATATGTAAAGCCCAACTTTCCAATCACATTACACCTCTATTATACGACCTTCAATGGTTGCCAGTATCAAGCAGAACCAAATACAAAATATTAATGATAACATTTAAGATATCCAACAACATTGCTCCTTCCTACCTCTCAACATTAATCTTCCACTCCACTAACAACAGAGCCAGAAGGCAACACTCCCAAAATATTCTCAAAATCCCCCCACCTTCCGCAAAATAAAACAAACCATAAATAATAGGGCCTTCTCACTTGTTGCACCCATCCTGTGGAATGCCTTCCCTGACTCCTTATGTGCCCTTAAAGACTTACTAAGGGGTATGTTTACTAAACTGCGGTAACGTTACATAACGCGCGTTATGTAACGTTAACGATCGTTAAGTAACGTTAACGCGTGTTAACGTTACTTAACGATCATAGACGTTCCGCGGCATGGTAAAACACCGCAGAAGGTGGAGAGAGGGCGGAGAGAAGGGGTCAATGGGCGGAGTGTGGGCAGGGAGAGGCTCCATTCACACTAACGCGCTGATCTGAAGAGCTGACTCCTAACGCAATTGAAAACCTGCCGTTAAATGCACATTTAAGTGTCAGCAATGTACAGCATAGGCAGGGAAACCTAAAAAAAGTGATAAGTGTGATACATGTGCACAGAACAAAAGGGCACATAAACATTGAAAATGACCTCAACAAACTGGAAAAAAAAACATAACCAAGCTGGCCAATAGTGATATTAATGGGAAACATCAACCCCCCCCCACCCCCCCGAGAAAGCTCCAAAAAAAAGATATTAATCGTGGAAGGGTCTATGCTCCGTCCCCATACAAGGTGAATGAGCCCACAGTGAAATAGCGCTGATCAGGGCTTTCCCTTGTTATTGGACAGGTGTCCTATGGCGTGCACATGTCCCGCAACAGCAGGGTGGGCATGTTGGAACGGGCAACTGGACAGATGCTGGAAAAGGGGATACAGAGGGCCGCAGGCGGCATATGCTGTGGTGCAGTTGGGCCACAGTGTGGACTAGGGTGATGCCTAGGTGGCCCATAGGAATGCTGAAACAGCAGAGCAGCCAGACAGCAACTACTGAAGGCCCAACATGGGCATGACTGTGTTTCCCACAGTGTCACAGGGGATAGTACCCAGCAGGTACTCCCAAGGGCACGGAACATTGGCATGCAGTGCTGGGGGGAAGCGTGGACACCTATGCAGGCACCCCTACCCCAGAACACGCACCATAGGCAGCCGCCTACCTGCACACTGGATGGCCTGAGACTGCACTCCACCAGCACCACCAGCAGAAGGGCAGGTCAGCATGGTGGCAGAGGGATACTGCTGGTGGAGTGGGCAGTGGCAGCTGCCCAGAGCAGACCGTGGCCTAGCCCTGTGTAGGTGGGTGCCATGCACTGCAACAGACAGGCACTGTCTGACGAACAGTCATGGTATCACCAGGGAATGCACTGACTCTGTGACAACACGGTGGTGCAGTGCACAAAACCTCTGTATTCAGAAGCGGAAGGTCACAGGTTCAAGTTTCTGCCAACCCAGTCCCCATAATGTACCCACTACTAAAACATGCTAATACAGACAGAACCTTTATTACAGATGACGTAAACATGCCCAAAATACCTACATTTTACCCTACAGAGCACAGACACCATAAACATGCACATTACCTAGAGCAGAGTCTCCCAAATGCAGTCCTGGAGGGCCAAACACCATCCAGGTTCCATGCTGCCTCTAATAAAGATGCCTGTGCTGCATTTCTATGCACCGCCCCCATGGTATGCAGATATATCTCATGCATATTCATGAGGGACAGCATGAAAACCTGAACAGTGTTCGGCCCACCAGGACTGGAGTTGGGAACCTCTAAAGCAGTGGCCAACAGGGGCAGACACACCTGCACCCACAGGCTCCATTATCCAATGCCTCCTGGAGCGGCAGGATGTTGGGCCCTGCATGCATCTCCCAATACTAGCACTTGCATACCTTGGCAATGCCACCCTAAACCTGGAAATACGGTAAACATCTATCAAACAGTTGCTATGATTACTGGCAGATAGCAATTCCAAAGTTAAGCACAATTTGCTGATTGAACTGCATCATAGCAACCTTTCTGATGTCTGTGGAGTGTGCTACAGGTCTTGTGTCTGACAGTGTTTACCACCCTGGGGAGTGACCCCAACAGTATTGTGTATCATAGCCATGCCTGCACTGTGCCCAGGACTGGTGTGGTGGCCAGGGCTGCCAAACACCTCTATAGTTGCACAATGCTGGCATAGGTGTGGGGAGTGTGTGTCTGTCTATCCAGTGTGTGGTGGCTGCAAACACCCTCCACAGCCCACACTGCTAGCACTGTTGCCAGTATTGGCCTGCCAATGTGCATAATGAGGAGCAAGGTACCGTGGGAATAGCCAGGATAGGATGGCCTGGCCTGGATCCATCTGTACATAGCATAGGGCAATGGATCGGACATTGTAGTGGCTGGCCACCACCTGCACGGACAGGGTGGCCGCAGCATGTCCTGCTGGGAGGTCACTCTCACCCTGACTGAGCAGTGACCACGGCATGGCTAGGTTCCCCCATAGTGCTGTATGGTATTTTTTTCATGTGATATTTATGGGTCCCTTTTTGGGGCCCAATCACTGACTTATCTGCTTGGTGTGTTGGTTAACATCCCAGTTCTGGGTACATGTATTTCCTCCAGGACTATGGACTAGCTAGCAGACTGTCTGCAGCTAGTATGTGTCTTGCTGGAACACCTTGCAGGGTGCAGCAGCTGGAGGCTTGCTGGCTGGAGAATGTCAGATAGTGGTGGGGGGCAGCTGTGCATTTCCAGGCCTACTGTCTGTCTGCTATGGCTTCATGGATATGTACAGCTCTGCATTGCCTGCCCTGTAGGGTGTTTGTTCACCAGCAGGACTGGGGTTGATGGTCCCCTCTACTGCTACCATTGCAGGGAGGTAGAATGTGGATTTATTGGTGGGTCCCCTGTTTCTCCACCCTGAGCCCCAGGCAGTGGCTGTGTGGTGGTACATAATCTGCCTATGGGTCCAAACACACCACCACCACCATCATGTAACCTGGCACCAACACAGGATATGCACTATTCTGGGTGCATCATAACCCATAAGGGCTAGACATGACTGAGAAATACAGAAGGACACAGATGTAGCCTAGGTGTGTTTGCAGGAACTACCTATCACACACTGATGGGGAACTGCAGCATGGCATATTTCAGCCACCCTCACCCTCAGGGTGAGCACAGTAGCTGCACAATGTGATGGTCTGTGGCTACTCTGTGCCAGTACCACACACGGTCAGTTCCCCCTACCAGGCCGAGGTGCTGTGGGGGTGCATACCCCATCTTGTGCCCATCTGTCAACTGCTGATTTGCATGTGCAGTGCATCATGGGTACGGGTGGGTTAACCCTATCCTGGTAACCACAGCAGACAGTTTGTGTGGTGACGTGCTGTCCTTCTACAGCCAGCCAGGGGTTTGTTGGCAGCTGTAGCCCACTGGTTACTTCACTGCCTGCGAAGCCAGAGGTCATGGGTTCAAATCCATGGTGGGGTTATTTGACAGGGTTGTCTGAGGCATTGTCTATTTTTAATGTACATTAGTGCTGCCAGCAAAAACACCCTCAGAGTACTGTAACCTTAAGGTGCCTCATAAGGCGCCCCATAAGGTGTCCTATAGGGAACATTATAGTGGTGCCTTTGCAGACAGTGCACTTTATAATGTGCCCTATGGAATGCGTTATGGGGTGCCTTATGCGGCACCTTAGGTTATGCCACCGTGAGGGTGTGTTTGCTGGCAGCACTAATTAAAATAAAAGTAAAATGCCTCAACAATCACTACTTAAACATAAGGGGTTTTGCCTCATGCATACTGGGGAATCAAACCCATGACCCCTGTACCATCAGTCAGTGTAGTAACCATTGTGCTACAGCTCTGTTTCTATGCTTGTATGTCTGCACGCCTTCTTAAGATTAATGCGCGGTAACGTGCCACGGCTCCCCTTAACGCTCATTAATTTATGGCACCTTGTAACGCGCGTTATCGGTAACGATGTTCTTATTTCGGTATTTATGCCTCTACCGTGGATCCTAACCCGAATGGCATTACCGCAGTTTAGTAAACATACCCCTAACATTCAGGAAAGAACTAAAAACTCTCCTGTTCACACAATACTATGGAGAAAGTAATGGTCATAATGCTACATCCCTGGACTTATCCCATACTCAATCTATAATGCACTCAACTTAAGATAATGCTGACCTACACCCTCTGTAAATAGTTATTTGTTATTTCTACCATGTACATAGTTTTAATATACCATATCCTTGACTGTAACCTTGACAATTTTGATTTGTTCTATCTATTAATGTTCACTGTAAACTGCCCTTGATCACTGGAAGGGGTGGTATAAAAATAATGCCAAATAAATAAAATAAATAAATAAAAGGCATCCTTCTCCTCAGAGGGAGCTCCATTTACCAGTACCCTTTGTTACCTCCCACTCAACCAGTTTCTAATCGGTACTTTGGTAATAAGTTCTTTCAAGGAGCTGATTAAGGAGAAAGTGAATTTAAGTACAGAAATATCTGAACTGGTCAATTATATAAGTAGTTCATAAGAATCATGAGGATATGGACTGAGGTATATAGAACTGGAAGAAACAAGTAAACACCCTAAATACAATGAGAGGAGATCAGCCTGTTTTGTATCATAGTTCTGCTTCATTGTTTATGCTAATTGTTATTTGTCAGTGATTAGCTGACATTTTTCCAATAGATGTTCAAGGCAAATTATATTTAGATACAATAATTATTTCTTTCTGCCTAGAGGGCTTACAATCTAAGTTTGTACCAGAGACAATGGAGAGCTAAGGGGCTTGCCCAAGTCCACAAGGAGTGTCAGTGGGATTTGAACACTGATCTTTCTGGTTCCAGGCTGTCGTGATTAAGTGCCATCAAATCAGTATCATCTCATGGCAACCCTCTGGATAGTTGACCTAAACTGTGTTTGGTCAGCAGTCAGATGGCTCATTGTTGATAGAGTGGTATCCATAGCTGCTGTTTATTGTATCGATCTATCTCATTGCCGTCTTCCTCTTTTGCATTGACCTTCTACCTTGCCAAGCATTATGTCTTTCTCTAACGATCCCTCTTTTTGCACAATGTGTCCAAAGTATGAAAGTCAAAGTCTTGTCATCTGAGCTTCTAAGGAAAGCTTAGGTTTGATCTCCTCTAGTACTGACTGGTTCCAGGCAACTCCTCCATTGCTCTTAATGATGTTTTCTCAATGGCCCTTAAGTTTAGTAGATCCTTGGATAAGAACATAATTTCTGGCCTGGTCTCCTATTTGAGAAGGGAGTGTGAGAGAGTGGCCAGTGCCAAGGGCCTCCTGGCTATTTCCAGTCCTCAGCTAGAGAAACCTGATGCTTATAAAATCCAGGAGCTCGGAGACAGACTGGATAAAATCTCCTAGGATTGATGTGCTCCCTTGTCTTCCAAGCAGTTGTTAAAGTAATTGTCTAGACCACACAGAAACATAGAAATGACCAGACTTCAAAAGGCACTGACACCATTTTCTTTAGTTTATAGAAAGCAATGGTTAGACAGCATGGTCAATTTGGAAGAATATTAGAACACTGAAGGAGATTTTTTTAGCTTGAAACATGAATTCATGTCTATCTCCCTATATGATGGTCTATTATAATAAAATATTTTTAAAAGTATAAAAATTTGAAATAAAAGAAATATAAAAAGAAAAAATAAACATAAACAATTGATAACTTAAGAATCTGATGTTTATTCATGTGTTGGGAAGTTTTTGATTTGCGATAGTTAACTCCCTTCTTTTCCTTAGGTATTTCCACCCAAACTCTGGCACACTTATACATGCTTGGATCTTCTCTTTTCCCAGATGACAGCTCGAAATGGGTTCAGTCCTTCAGCTTGGCTCCAATCCTGTATAACTGGGCTCCTCAGAATGTCAGGCAGCAGGCCTCCACTCTCTCTTCCTCTGTCACTCATCATAGATTCTCCTGTTCAGGCAAGCACCACTAGCTTTCGCTTCATTGGGAAATTCACTCTTCTTTCCAAATGCTCAGGGTATCACTTATTTATCTTTGACCCTGACTGTGTTAGCCCTTAGGGACCTACCCCCCATAGGGCCTGAGACTCCTTACCTATGAGAGCAAAAAAAAGGGCAAAAGTTGTTTTCCTTTCAAAACAGAGGCTTAAATAACTTAAGGAACTCCCTAGTGCATCCCAATTGGGAGCCCAGCTAGAAACTTCTTAAGATCTCACTTCCTTATGTCTCTTTCAGGGTAGATTTACCCCTGAAAGGGTGTGTCAGGAGAAATTTCACCTCCTACTGCTAGGGCATTAGTGAGACCCAAGTCATGTTAATATGTAATCAGGCAAAGCCCTGACAGAAAGGATGCCTTTGCAGCCAGGGCCGGGACATCCATTGTGCAAGAATGTTGTTTGCACAGGGTCCCATTCTTCAGGGGGCCCCACATGAACTTCATTCCGCAGGGTTTGCAGGACTGGCTTCAAAGGGAGCTGGGAATATGGGGGTATGTCGGGAAGACCAAGCGAGCTCTACAGACAGATCTTGTGGAACATAGAAGCCGACTTCGCCATATGACGGGGGGTGCCCCTTTGGTTCTACATTGTCAATGTTTTAGTCATTGTTTTGAAGACTTCAGGTGCCTAGTGATTACACAATGCTTACCTTCCGTGCATGGCAGGGATTGGAACAAGACTCTTATAAATTCTTTATTTTCGTTTTATAACAACAAAGGAAAAGGAAGACATACAGCTAAAAGACAGATACATAACGTGTAATACATACACCAAAGTAAACCCCTACCACCCCCCTCCCCCCTGCTTCTTCTCTAGAAAACTAAGCATTCCCGAAGCGGGCGTGTACTTACATTATTGTGTTACAAAACCTAACGGTGATCTAAAACATGATGAGTGCGCATTATACAGGCATGTTGGAGCAATGAGCAGATTGTACATAATCATTAAGCATCTGCCATTTAGACAAGCGAGAGTGAGTTTGGACATGGGGAATAGCTCTCCGAGGTATCTGCTCATATTTACTATATAAGCAGACGAGGTTCCACCATTCATTGACAGTAAGTCGAGAGCTATCCTTCCAATTCCTCGTGATTAAGCATATGGCTATACCCAGCATGAAATCAAGGAGAAAGCGACCCTTCTTAGGAAGAGAGGGGACCTCCGCCACAGAGCGGAGTCCCACGACCTTCCAAGAGGGAGGTTCATGAAAGTGTAAGATAAATTGAATACGACCCCAGACCCGCCCCCAATAGACCTGCAGTTGAGGACATTCATAAATAACATGAGCGAAGGTTCCCACAGCAGTATGGCAAGACCAACACAGGTCCCTAGCATTTGGGTTCCATTTGGCTATTTTTTCTGGGGTATAAAAGCATCTGTGTGCAAAGAAGAAGAGAGTTTGGGTAACAGAGGCAGACCGGGAAACCCGCACTACTTTACTCCAGAAAACGCTCCATTGCACAGGGGTTAAAGTGGTTTGCAGTTCGCGCTCCCAGGCTTGTTGGGCTCTAAAAGTGTCCGTGTCTGTACCCTGACATATTATTTTATAAAAGTTAGAGGCTACCCCATGTGTACTACTAATGGAGTGAACTATCTCTAATAGCCCATCCTCAGTAGGGGCAGAGGGCGGCATGATTCGAGCACTTTTGAGGCAGTGTTGAAGCTGCATCAATTGAAAGTAGTGTTTCGCTGGTAACGCAAATTCCTTTTGTAAATCAGAAAAGGTTTTCCAACGAGCTGCAGAGAAAAGCTGTTGGGGTGTCCAGATCCCCCTGGAGTACCAGGGTTTCCAGGCTATTGTTCTATTTAGGACTTGAATTCTGGGGTTATTCCATAGCGGGAGTCCGTCCTGAGGACATACATTCGGGCCCAGTGATAGAATGAGAGTGTTAAATTTGAGATTAGAAAGAAGTCTATGCGAGACTGAGATTTATGAGGGGAGGAGAAGAAGGTGAAGTCAAGCTCATTGGGGTGTAGTAACCTCCATAGATCAACTAAAGCAAGATCCTTAATCAGGGAGGTAAGCGTGGCGTGACTCTTGGGGGGACCACTCGTCCTAGGCGGCTGTTTGTCAATCAGGGGGATCAAGGACTAGATTGAAATCCCCCCCAATGATCAATGAAGTATTAGCAGAAGCCTGCGCAACCTGAGCAATGGTAGCAAAAAAGGCAGGGTCATCAACATTAGGAACGTAAAGGCATATACATGTAACTTCAAGGCTACCTATCTTGAGGTGAACTCTAGACCATCTACCTTCTGTATCTGAGCTAGTCGCAATAACAGTAGCATGCAAAGATTTCCTAACCAGTATGGCAACCCCACATTTCTTAGAAACGGCTGGGGAATAGGCGGCCACCATGTAAGGTTTAATATTGAGTTTAAGAGTTTCCTTCGAATTTAAATGCGTTTCTTGGAGAAAAATCAGATCCGCTGCTTCCTGACTGAGGTAGCTTAGGATTTTCTTCCGTTTTATCGGATTATGGGTTCCTTTTACGTTCAATGAGAAAATCTTACATGGTGCCATCAATCGGTAATAGACATTTTAGGTAAGGGCGCTTGATAACATATAACATAAGCAGAATCTGTACAACAATGTCATAATCACCGAGTATTCTGGCTAATACACCCCATATTGAAAAGTATGTACCAACGTATCTTAGAGAAGAAGCAAAACCCCCAAAGAATATGGCGACCATATGTCTGCGGGAGGAGGCCCTAGAGAGGAAATAGAAAGACATGTAAAAAAAAAGAAAAGAAACACCAGAGTCCATAATAACACTGTCTCTGATACTCATCGAGGCTACTGTGGGTAGATGGAGTCGGGTCACAGATACCATCAAGAGTAAGGCCACAGACTGCCCACGCCAGACTCTTTGCTAGGCTGCGGCAGATCCAATATGGCAGGTACAGCGGATATGAGGAGACTTGCAGGAATATTCTGGAAGTCAGCGCATCAAGTCGGCTTCTTTGGAATCCAAAAACTCCGCTAGTAGATCAGGGTCCTCAAATGTTCTTGTCTGATTGTGAAGCGTGACTCGGAGCTTGGCCGGGTACATCAGGCCATAGCGTGCTTGTAGTTGTTGAAGCCTCGGCCGGAATTCCAGAAAGCGCTTTCGGCGGTCGACCGTGGGTTTAGCCAAGTCGGGATAGAAGGAGATCTTGTGGCTCTCAAACTCCATATGGCCCTTTGCCCGAGAGGCACTTAGAATTTGCTCCACGTGTTGATATCTCAATAGTCGAAAAATGATAGGCCGCGGGGTCTTCCTGTTGAGCGTTATGCTTGTGGGTACACGATGAGCGCGATCAATCTCCAAATCTTTGGTAAAGGTGATTTGGAGCAGGGAAGGGAGGATTTTGCATAAAAACTCTTTCATGTCTCCCGATTCCACTCCCTCGGGTATGCCCATGAGTCGTATGTTGTTGCGGCGCGCTCTATTATTGCCATCTTCCACCTCTTTCTGCAAGGCCCGCACCTGTCGTTCAACTTTGTCGAGTTTGGACAACCGGGCCGCATGGGAGTCCAATATGCTCTCCATTTTGTCCTGACGCGAAGAAAGCCCTTCTAGCTTGCTTTGCAGCACACCAAAATCTTCCCGCAGCGCTCGGAGTGCTTCACCGTTTGCCTGCACAAGGTTTTTGACCCCTCTAATCTCTACGAGGATTTCCTGCTGCATTTCGGGGCCCTCGCACAAGGCCGGCCCCTTCTGCGGGGACGGAGGTTCAGTTTTGGAACGTTTGCCGTGAGAAGCCGCTGGAGATCCAAATTCCAGGCGCGTTGGTTTGGTCCCCGCCATCTCACCAATGTGCCCCGGCAAGATCAGAATAGAAGTTCTAAGTTAGTGAGGTGTTAATTCAGGATTCTGAGTAGGCCTCTCGGGAGCCTCAGCGTTATGCGACCATCCCGCTGGACATCAGGCTCCGCCCCCGGAACAAGACTCTTATTCGTTTAGAACAACGTTGGATTTTTCACCTTGGTACAGTGACATCAGGAGGCCTCAATGACTCCATTGAATGGAAGACATGTTTTTGATATCCGTTTTTTTGACATCTTATAGAAACATAGAAATATGACGACAGAAAAAGACCACATGGCCTATCTAGTCTGTCCTTCCATATCAACAACCACAACAGTCCCCTTTTTTCCTTTAGAGATCCTCTGTGTTAATCCCATGCTTTTTTGAATTAAGCTACTGTCCTCATCTCTACCACCTCCACTGGGAGACTATTATGGATTTGATATCCTGGGTTTTGTTGTTGTTTTTTTGTTGTTTGGGTGAGCTGGGTGGTTATTCTTCATTCTTTTATTTATTTATTTTTTCATTCAAGAATATTATTTTCATTTTACATTGTCTGTTGACTGAGATGTGCTGTTTCTTATATGGCTGATGTCTCGGTACGGAGCTGTTTTCTGTTTTCCCTGGGGGTGTTTTTGGTTGGCCCCTTCAGTCTGCCAGAGTTCAGAGTTTTCCTCTGACGTCATCGGGTGTGCCTTTTTAGTTGTGTATGCCCGTTGTTTTCTCTCTTGGCGTTTTTGGATTTTTCAACTGGCTTCGTTCACAGCGATGTTTCTAAGCTCCCTTTGTGGAATTCTCTGCCTCCTGTAAGTTGGTGGTTCCTGTTTATTGATTTTTCCTCTGTTCTTTTTCTACTGTTTGTTTTGATTTTGTTTTTTGTTCCCATGTGAAAGTTTTTGTTTTGCTTTATGTATTTTAGGATCAGCACGGTACTATTCATCTTCTTTATTTGCAACCAGTGTGTCTTATTTTTTGAGCTCCCTGAAGAAGCCGTTGGGCGAAACACCTGGTGTCGGGGCTCTGGATGGTGACTCTGATTATTGCTGCACATTACTCATCTGTTTGCTGCTTTCAGTTAAGTCATGCAGAGTTGCTGCCATACTTGTTGCTATATTGCTTTGTTTTAGTGTTTGATGCCGGCGCTGCTGCTTTTCTGTTTTTTGCTATGCTGCTGGATTGCTGTTGCTGAAGTCTGAACTTTGATGATAGCCTCACCAATTTTGGTTTATGTATAGAGGTTTTTTTGACCATTGATATTTCCTTAAAACCAGTTTTGATTGCTGTGGCATTTTGCCCATCGACTGGTTTATTCCATACTGCTTGTGGTTGGAGGATGGCTGAGATCTTTTTTTCCTCTATAAACATAATTTTGGTGTATTTTCAGTTCCGAGATTGGTGGGATTTTCTTTTTCTTTTTTGCTTTCACATGGTGTTTTTTATTTTTTATTTTCATTTTGGGTTTATTGTTTATACTTAGTTTGGAGTTTTGAATTTTTGGGTTCTTTTTGCTCCTCGGAGGTTATTTTTTTTATATAGTTTTCTACAAGTCAAGCAGTGTACATTCAGGTACTGTATATATATTTTCTTTTTCCCCAAAGGGCTCACAATCTATGTTTTTGTACCTGAGGCATGGAAGGTTAAGTGGCTTGCACAAGGCCATGAGGAGCACCTGTGGGACTTTCTAGAAACCCCAGTCCAGCCCAAAGTTGCTGTCCATTAGTGGGATTTGAACTCTTTCTGGCCTCTGAATTATACAGCGGTAACTTGCCCTACCACTAGGCCACTCCTCCCTAATGGAGGGGTGGGGGGGAGCTTAAACTGTAAATGGGCTAATGGGGAGCTGGGATAGGACTGGAAATGGCTGATGGGGGGAGCTTGGACTTGAAATGGGCTGATGCAGAGTGATGGTAGAATGGGACTAGAAGGGAGCAGATGCTGGGTGGGGCTGGAACTAGATAAGAGCAGATGTTGAGGGAGGACTAGAAGGGAATGGGGCTGGGGGAGTGAGGATGGAGAGGGGGGGAAAAGATATTTTATGTGGGAGGGAAGAAAAATCTACGATTGGCCGGGTATTGGGAGAGTAAGTGGGGAATGAGGAAGGAAGGATGAAATTTGAGTGAATGAAAAAGAAAGAAAGAAATGAAGGAAATAGCAAAAGGGGAAAGATCAGTATGTTAAAGCAGATGTAGAGAGAGAATGGAAAAAAAGCTAGAAGAGAGAAGAAAGGACAAATGTTGTTGTTAAGTGCCGTCGAGTCGGAGTCGACTCATGGCGACCCTCTGGATAGCTATCCTAAATTGCGTTCGGTCTTCAGTCAGGCGGCTCATTGTTGACAGACTGGTACCCGTAGCTGCTGTTATTGTATCGATCCATCTCATTGCTGGCCTTCCTCTTTTGCGTTGACCTTCTATCTTGCCAAGCATGATGTCTTTCTCTAATGATCTCTCTCTTCACATGATGTGTCCAAAGTATGAAAGTCGAAGTCTTGTCATCTGAGCTTCTAAAGAAAGCTTAGGTTTGATCTCCTCTAGTACCGACTGGTTTGTTTTTCGGGCAGTCCATGGTATACACAGTATTCGCCGCCAGCACCATAATTCAAAGGCATCAATTTTCTTCCTGTCTGTCTTTTTCACTGTCCAGCTTTCACATCCATATGATGTTATTGAAAATACCATGGCTTGAACAAGTCGAATCTTTGTATGGAGAGAGACATCTCTGCTCTTGAGAATCTTATCTAGGTCTTTCATAGCCATTCTGCCAAGAGCAATGCGTCGTCTGATTTCTTGACTGCTTGTTGCTTCTTTATTGATAGTTGATCCAAGTAGATTAAAGATGTTCACAATTTCAATTTCTTCTCCTTCAACGATGAACCTGTTGATTATGCCAGTTGTCATGATCTTTGTCTTCTTTATATTAAGGTGCAGGCCCATTTTGAGACTATGGGGTATGTTTACTAAAAGCCCGGTAAAGTGCGGGCCGCGGTAGAGTGCGTGTGCCGTATAAGGAGTGGGCGTTCCGTCCTGAAGAAGAAAAGCCGTGATTGACAGATGCGCTAAGGTGCGCGGCGCCCGTGTGCGCCCCGCACCTTACTGCAACTGAGAGCTGAACGGGAGGCATATGTGTCGCGCTGATCTGCAAACAGAAACACAGAGCCACAGCACAATGGTTAAGGCACTTACCAATGATGCAGGGTTCAGGGGTTCAATCCCCCACTGTGCTCAATGAATAGGGCTTGGTGAGGTGATATTTTAGGAGGCATACAAATAATGGGCAGCATAAGGCGGCGCGCTGATGTACAAACACAGGAATAGAACCACAGCACAATGGTTATGACACTGACCAATAGTGCAGGGAGCAAGGGTTCAACTCCTCACAATGCCCAATGAACAGAGCTAGCTGAAGCATTATGTATTATGGGGAAGGTTGCTTTAGGAGTCAATTTATGTGTATTGTAATTTACAGTACTAGCAAACGCACCCTTAAAGCGTGTGAACATAATGCGCCCCATAAGGCACATTGTAAAGTGCACTGTCTGCCACGGCACCCTAGAATGTTGCTCACAGGGCGCTGTAGAGGGTGTTGTATGAGGTACCGCAAGGTCAGAGTACTGTTTTTGATGGCAGCACTGTGCAGTATAAGGAATGAAAAGCATAGGTAGGTGCGTTGACATGCAAGGGAGAGCAGCAGTGGAGCACAATGGTTAAGGCACTGACTGCTGATACAGGGGTCATGGGTTTGCTTCCCCATGGTGCCTAATATGGAAAGCTGGCTGTGGCAGCAGGTTTGCAATGTACATATTTTGTCCTGCAGCACCGTATGTTTATTTTATTAATTTCTGCCAGCAAACACGCCCTCACGTGCCGTAATTGAAGGTGCCGTATAAAGCACCCTATACGGCACTCCATAGGGCACATTATAAAGTGCACTATCTGCCACAGCACCCTAATATGTCCCCCATAGGGAACCCTATAAGTTGTGTCACAGGATAATGTATAGTGCACCTTATATGGACAGAAACCATAGGGTGCCCGATAGGGCGCCATATAAAGCGGCACCCTATGGGTACAGTACGCTGAGGGTTTGTTTGCTGGCAACAAAATATGTACATTACAGACAAATAATTTGTTTGATCAACCCTAACAAATAACCCCAATGTGGGTTTGAACCCATGACCTCTGGCTTCACAGGCAGGGACGTAACCATTAGGCTACAGCTCTACAGCTGCTAGCAAGCCCCTGGCTGGCTGCAGAAAGCCTGCACGTCACCACACAGACAGTCTGCTGTGGTCACCAGGATAGGGTTAGCCTACCCGTACCCATGATGCACTGCACATGCAAATCAGCTGTCCACAGATGGACACAAGATGGGGAATGCACCCCCACAGCACCTCGGCCTGGTAGGGGGGTACTGACCGGGTGTTTTACTGGCACAGAGTAGCTACACACCGTCACATCGTGCGGGTACTGTGCTCACCCTGAGTGTGCAGTGAGGCACCCAGGACCAGGTCCACAACACCTTCCATGGCTGATGGAGGCCATGCGGGAGGTCCAGAGCAGTGTTACTGTGTAAGTTAGGTAGTGTCTGCACAAACACCATGGATATCTCTGTCTGCCTCAGTAAGGTGCAGCCCCCATGATTGGGAGGCCCCCCCCCCCCCCAGCCAAGGGCAGCAAACATGGTCTCCCATCTAATAGATCCATACTCTACCTCCATACTCTACCTCCCTACAAAGGTGGCAGTAGAGGGCAACATCAACCCCAGTCCTGCTGAGGAACACACACACCCCCCCCCCAGCGCAGCTCTATACACAGCCATACCACAATAGCAGACAGAATATGGTAAGCTGCACCCCACCACCATCTGATATTCCCCTGCAGCAAACCAACAGACACTGCACCCTGCAAGCCACTCCAGCAAGACACATACCAGCTACAAACAGTCTGCTAGTTAGTCCATAGTGTATGTTCCCAGTGGAGATGCATGCACCCAGAAATGGGCTGTCAGCATACACAGCAAGCATATAAATCAGTGACTGGGCCCCAAATGGAAACCCATATCTATCACATGAGAGAAATACTATATGGCACTATGGTGGTGCCTAGCCATGCTGTGGTCACTGCACAGTCAAGGTGAGAGTGATCTCGCAGCAGGACATACTGAGGTCACCCTGTCTGTGTCGGTGGTAGCCGAGCACTACAATGTCCCAGTCAGTGCCCTATGCCCTGTGCAGATGCACCCTGGCTGGCCTATACCCATGGTACCTTGCTCCTCATTATGCACATTGCCAGCCCAATACTAGCAACATTGCTGGCAGTGTGGGCTGTAGAAGGTGTTTGCAGCCACCACACACTGGATAGACAGACAGCCACCCCCACACCTATGCCAGCATTGTGCTACTATAGAGGGGTTCAGCAGCCATACCCACCACACCAGTCCTGGACACAGTACATGCATGGATATGGTACGCATTACTGTTGGGGGTCACATCCCAGGGTGGTAAACACTGTCAGAGACCAGACCTGCATCACACACCGCAGACATCTGTTTGAGTGTTATGGTGGAGCTGAATGAGCAAACTGTGCTTTACGTAGGACTGGAGATCTGCCAGTTATAATGGGAAACGCTTGATAGCTGTGTACCGTATACCCAGGTGTAGGGTGGCAGTGCTGAGGTATGCAACTGTTAGTATTGGGAGATACAGGCAGGGCCCAATGTCCTGCCTCTCCAGGAGGCATTGGCAAATGGGGCCTGTGGGGGGGTGTCTGGCCCTGTTCGCTGCTGCTTTACGGCAGAGTTCCCCAAATCCAGTCCTGGTGTTCCACACAGTGTTCTGGTATTCATGCTATCCCTCATAAATATGCATGAGCTACATCTGCATACCATGGGGGTGGTGCATAGCTATGCAGCACAGGCATCTTTGTTAGAGGCAGCATGGAACCTGAATGGTGTGGGGCCCTCCAGGACTGCATTTGGGAGACTCTGCTCCAGGTAATGCGCCTGTTTATGGTGTCTGTGAGTGCTGTGGTAAAATATAGGCGTATTAATCATGCATATGTTCCTAGCTATACAGTTTTGTCCTTACTATCACGGTTTAGTTGTAGGAAAAATATGTGGACTGGATTGACAGTAGCCCCAGCTGGGCTTTGAACCTGTGACCATCTGTTCCTGCACACACTGTCTGTGTGCACTGCACCACTGTGTTGCCACAGATGTGCTGTGTTCCCTGGGGAGTACATGACTGTACATCCGACAGAGCCTGTCTGTTGCAGTGGACGGTGCCAGCCTGCACAGGCCTAGGCCACTGTCTGCTGTGGTTTGCAGCCACTGCCCCCTCCGCCACCTGTACCCTTCCGCAAACATGCAGACATGTTCCTATCTGGGAAAAACATATGACCTGAGTGAGTTGTAGCACTCCAGGACTGACTTTGGGGGACTCGGCTGTAGGCAATGCCCATTGTTATGGTTTGTGTGTGGTGTAGGGTAAAATATAGGTGTTGGGACCATGCTTATGTTCTCTGCAATAAAAGAGTGTCTGTATTCTCACTGTTTAGTGGTGGGTAACATGATGGGGACTGGGTTGTCAGGAACCACAGCTGTGATTTGAACCTGTGAACCTCTAGTCATACAGTCACTGGCTGTGTCCGCTGCACCACACTGTGCCCACAGAGACAGTGCAGTATCTGGAGATAGGAAACCTGCCCGCACGAGCCTGACACCCTGCTCTGCATACTTTTACTGTGGGCACGTTTTCCTTGTATGGGGACAGAGGTGCAGAACACTCACAAATATGCCCTCCAAATAAGGGCAGTCAAAGAAATAAACCAAACAGTGCAACAGTGATATCACTGGGAAACCTGATATGCACTCCCAGGACAGCTCCATTACATTGCAGTGCTTTTGAATGAGTATAGACCCTTCCAATATTCATTTCAATTCTTTGGAGCTTTCCTGGGAGTGTTTATTATTGTTGCCCATTAATAGAAGTGTTGCCCAGCAGAATTAACATTTTCTCATACTTGGTTGTGGTTATTTTCATGTTATATTAGCGAGTTTGTTCTGTGCACATGTTTCACACTGCTCACGTTTTTTGGGTTTCCCCGATTTTGCTGTACATTGCTGACGGAAATGGTTTCTCTTCCCTTTAAATCACCTCTAACGCGAGTGTTTCACTCGCGGTATTTTTTCCTTGTAAATTCGGGCACGCTCCTGTGCGGGGAGTCTCTCCCCTCCCACATTCCACCCATTGACCCCGTCTCTCCGCCCCTCGGGGGCCTTCCTCCGCCCTCATTTCGCCTTTCCACACCTCTATCGCACATGAGCGCCCCGCAAACGTGCGCGTTTTCGGCGCACGCGTGCAGGGCCCGTTAATGTGATGCGCACGCGTACGGGGCGCTTAAGATCACTTAAATGCATCATTTTAGGGCGCTCAGGTGCGCCCCGCACAAGTGCGCCGTTTAGTAAGCATACCCCTATGTTCTTTGATTGTGAGAAGCAAATGTTTCAGATCATCTTCACTTTCAGCCAGTAATGTAGTATCATCGGCATAGCGAAGGTTGTTGATGAGTCTTCCACCAATCTTCACACCTCTGTTGTCTTCATACAATCCTGCTTCTCTGATGATTTGTTCTGCATATAAATTAAACAGGTAGGGGGAAAGTATGCAGCCCTGTCTTACACCTTTGCTTATTTTAAACCATTCTGTTTCTCCTTGTTCCGTTCGAACTGTTGCTTCTTGATCAATGTACAGATTGCGCAAGAGAACAATCAGGTGTTCTGGTATACCCATGCTTCTTAATGTGGCCCAGAGTTTCTCATGGTTTACACAGTCAAAAGCCTTGCTATAGTCGATAAAGCACAAATAGATATCCTTTTTGTATTCTTTAGTCTTTTCAAGGATCCATCTCACATCTGCAATGATGTCTCTCGTTCCTCGCCCTTTCTTGAACCCTGCTTGCACGTCAGGTAGTTCTTGTTCCATGTATGGTTGTAGTCTCTTTTGAATAATCTTCAGTAGAATCTTGCTGGCATGTGGGATCAGAGCAATTGTTCGATAATTTCCACAGTCAGTTGGATCACCTTTCTTTAGTATTGGTATAAACACAGATCTTTTCCAGTCAGTTGGCCATGATGTTGTCTTCCATATTTCTTGGCAGAGCCTTGTAAGTATGGTAACAGCTGCATCAGATTGCTGCAATACTTCTATAGGAATGCCATCAGTGCCTGGTGCTTTGTTCTTTGATAAGGCTTTCAATGCTGCTTCAACTTCTTCTTTCATCACCAATGGTTCCCGATCATAAGGTACAGGTTGAAACGGCTGTTGGTCCACTTGATCTTTATCATATAAAAACTCTGTATATTCCTTCCACCTTTTCTTGATCTTCTCAGCATCATTCAACATAGAACCTTGAGCATCTTGTAACATTCCAATTCGAGGCTGGAACTTTTTCTTTAACTCTCGTAGCTTTAGGAAAGCCGATCTTGTTCTTCCTCTAATAGTTTCTGCTTCTATTTCCTTGCATGTGTCGTTGTAGTACTTTTCCTTGTCTTGTCTTGCTGCACGTTGGAAATCTCTGTTGAGTTCTGCGATTGTCTTTCTTTCTTTCTCCTCTGGCTTTAGCTTCTCTGCGTTTCTGGGCAATTTTCAGAGTTTCTTCCGTCATCCATTTTGGCCGTTTTTGCTTTTTCACCTTTTGTAGAGACTTCTCGCTTTCTTCCAACACAACCTTCTTGATGTCATTCCATAACTCTTCCGGAGCTCTGTCATTTGTATCTAAAGCAGCAAATCGATTTTGCAGGCAGTCTTTAAATTCCAATGGTATATTCTCAAGGTCATATTTTGCTGCATTCATGAGTGGTTTGCTCTTTTTCAACTTTAGCTTGAGTTTGCATACTAGTAGTTGATGATCTGTACCACAGTCAGCTCCAGGTTTTGTCTTTGTTGATGTTATAGAGCTTTTCCATCGTTGACTTCCACAGATGTAGTCAATTTGATTTTTATACAATCCATTGGGTGAAATCCAGGTGTACAGTCGCCGCTTGTGTTGCTGGAAGAAGGTGTTTGAGATGAATAGATTGTTGGTCTTGCAGAATTCTATCAGTCTTTCTCCAGCTTCATTTCTGTTGCCAAATCCATATTTTCCAACTACTTTGCCTTCTTCTTTGTTGCCAACTTTTGCATTCCAGTCACCCATGACTATCAGGATATCCTGTTTGCATGTTCTGTCAATTTCAGCTTGTACTTGTTCATAGAACTCTTCAATTTCATTCTCTTCTGCAGCTGTTGTTGGGGCATATACTTGAATTATAGTTGTGTTGATAGGCAATCCTCGTAGACGAATAGAGATTAAGCGTTCGCTGAGTGCATTGTATTTCATTACAGTTCTTGCAAGTTTCTTCTTTATTATAAATACAACACCATTTCTTCTTTGTCTTTCATTTCCAGCATAGTAGACCATGTGATCATCTGATGCAAAGTGCCCGATACCATTCCATTTCAGTTCGCTGACACCCAACAGATCAAGTTGTACACGTTCCATTTCATTCTTGACCACCTCCAACTTCCCTTGGTTCATGCTTCGTACGTTCCATGTTCCAATGTGTAAGACATCTTTACAGCTTCTGACTCTCATTTCATGCACAGCTACATCAGCAGTCAGACTTCCCAAGGGCTTTGATCCAACCACATCATAAATGCTGGCTTTACTCTGAAAAGTCTTCAGCTCTTCCCCAGTAGCTAGTTGAGTGCCTTCCGACCTGGGGGTCTCATCTTCCAGCACCATAGCACAATTTGTTTTGTTGTAACTATCCATTGGGTTTTCATGGCAAGATACAGAAGTAGATTGCCGGGCCTTTCTTCTGCGCAGTTTAAGTTTGGTGTTGTTGCCGTTGTCACAAAAATGTGATCCTCCGCCGTCAACACTATCCCATTCTGCTGCTGCCCAGATGGGTGGTTTGTCTTGGTCTGGCACCTCAGCTAAGACCTGTCCATCTTGGGAGATCCTGCCAGTAGTTAAACTACCGATAGTTTAGCTCTCAGCATCATTGATGCACGCAAGCCCTCACAGCATGACAAGCTGCAAACCAAGCTGCAAACCAAGGACAAATAGACAACAGAAAATGGAGAGTTAGCAGAAGACATGAAGAAACCAGAAGAAAGTAACTGGAGTAATTACAACTGAAAAATAAAATGCCCAAGCAACAAAAAGTAGAAAATACTTTTTTATTTTGAATTTATTAACTGGAATATGTCAGCTCTGGGAAATGTGTGTTGCTAATGTCTTTGCATTTTTGTTTAGAACAAGAGGAAATTAATTTATAGTTTTATTTCTCCAGTGTTGTTCTACATTCCAAGTTTGGCTTTTGGGGTTCCCAGTTTATTTATTGTTTTTCTGTTTCTAAATTATGATCCCTTGTTCTTTGTTTATTGACGACCTATGTTGAGGTATTCTGTTCCTGTAGTTTCAATTTGATAGTGCCACTTGTTCTCTTTCCCCAGTAGAAGATGTATTGGCATTATCTGAAATGTATTGGTTTAATATTTGCAGTGTTGCTTTTTGATAGGTAGGGTTTGGTGCTTTGTGAGTCCTGGTAGTGCTGTTATGATATGGCGGGTTTGCTATGGGTTCTAAAGGGGCAGGGTGCATAGTACTTCCTAATGTGCCTGGTTGGTGGCGCTGGAGTATAGTAATTAGAAATCTGGTAGTCTTTCTTTATCCAGACACTCATTAAAAGGCATGTTTACTAAAGGTTAGCACACATTAACTTTATGCAAATATTTATGCAAATGAGACCCCATAATGAGTCTCTACACATGGCCTCACACTCCCCTTTGGCCGCTCTTGTTGATGGCCTTCTTGCACTAGGCCTACTAATTAAAGAAGCAGCATAGCAGGATATTTAAGTCTGTATGCTCTGCCCTCTCATGTGCATAAAAGGAGCAGCCCATAAACTCTTGCAAAGCCCTCTGTATAATTCAAAGGCAATAGAACCTAGGGGCAACTGAGGAGAATTCCCTCCCCTGATCCCTACACATAGTGCTCATAGCGCTGTGGCTCTGACTGTGTGTACTGTCCGCTGGCTGACACAGGGAAAATAACATCTCTTTTTATCAAATACATGGAACAACCACAGATAGGGATGTCACTTAATCTACTGTAGATATGGCTTACCCACTGAATGCAGGAACCTGCAGTATTGCTTTTCTGAGGGAATGCAATTGATAAATCAGAACTAAAAACTACTGTAAATGCCATTGCATGCAGCAGAGTAAACCCAGGACTGGATAAACCCTATTAGGCAAATCTGGAGCCAGTTGGTAACCCTATTATGAGTAGACCTAAGACAGCTGCCACAATCCAAACCACAAGAGAGCTTGCAGTGCACTACAGAGATGCCCCCTCACCTCCACATACATACACACACATAAACGCTGCAGGAAGACTGAAGGCAAAGGTAAGTCAACTAGGCAACAAACTGATAGCTCCTTATTCACTATTTCCAAACATTATATTGACTGATTTATTTACAATCAGTGAGGACTCATCCATCATACATTCTCAGCTGAGTACAAAAAGATTGCAGACATAATAAAACATTACAGTTAGACAAAACTACAAATAAGACCACCTAGATCTCCAAGCAGACCTCTGCCAACATCTGCATAAAAGAGGATATGTTTGACCTTTTGGAAAGTTTAAAGATGAGTTTCCAATCACAATTCACTTGGCAAGACATTTCATAATAGTGGCCAGTAATTGCGAAAAGCTTTAGTTCTAGAAAAAGACTGCATAACAACTTCACTGGTGAGCACAGCTAAAAAGACCTGACCCTGCCGACTGTAAAGAACATACTAGCACTGTGAAAAATCTCCTGGGTCAGTATTCAGCCGGGCAGTTTTTTTTAAAACATGAGTTTTAAAAAAACTCCACACATATATTCAGCACTGCTATCCAGATAGACAGTGGCACTGAATATACATAGACAGTGCTTGGTACTGCTTTTTACACAGACAGCGGTAATATTCATCCGCTCTGCGTACAGCACTTTTTCTGTCCGCTGCTCAAACTCTGCCCCAGAACATGCTTGCATCCACATCTCATAAAAGTACATATAAAACCCCTTGGGTAATTTTATAATAGCTCTTTTGAATATCACTCATTAGCCTTCTATCTCATTTAGTGGGGCGGTAAATCTCAGCCTTCAGGATGAAATACTCTTGGAATCTCGGCAACCTTCATTAAATTCATATTTCCATATCTCCTGCTAGACCAGTCCAGACAAGTGGGTTATGTTCCCCTACCGACAGATCAATGGAGACAAAGAAGCAATGAA